>OZ023264.1:178547130-178789630 GCA_964006375.1 Tillus elongatus | reverse complement strand
AAATTTATATTGTGGCCAGTGTCGAGATTCTGTTCAGACAGACCGCAGGTTCTTTTTTGTAAACGTATGTCACCTTTGTGCTATGTTAATCTATCTTTAAAGACTCTGCTTGTTTGGACAATTATTACATGGAATACAGTAGGGGGCCAGCTTCAATATATATATATATATATATATATATATATATATATATATATATATATATATATATATATATATATATATATATATGTATATATATATATATATATATATATATATATATATATATATATATATATATATATATATATATGGGCGTGTGTGTCACACCGATAACTGAAAAAATAATGGACCGATTTTGATCAAATTTGTTGAGTACCTTCCTTTTGCAAGTGGGTTGAATAAGTTCGTTAGCCAGGAAAAACGGCATAGGTTTTCCTGGAAATGGTGTGTTTTCTTTCGGATAAAATTTATATCTCCGGAAATAACAAAATTTAGCTCCGTAGGTTAAAAGGCCAAAAGTTATGGGCATTTAAGGAAAATTAAATCGGGGGTTTCCTCAAAACGTCAAAATTGGCAACATTTAGGCAAATAACCTGAAACGAATACGAGCTATGGAAAGTAAATGTCTCAAGAAGAATGTTTTACAAAGCCTGATGTCTTAGTTTCAACCGTCATTGTCCTTCATTTTACTAAAATATTTCCAGAACATTCATTCCAAATAGACCCTTTCTCTGATGCTTTGACAGTAGTCTTAGCTATAGAGTTTATCGTTTAATGGTATATAATTTTTGTCGAATTTTCATAAAAAATCAATAAGGCTCAATCTCGGGCTCAATATATCCATTATTATATAAGATACGAAAAAAAATTTATACATTAATTAGAGGGTGTCTTGAGCTACATATTTCTACAATCATAGGCTGGCTCATAAGTCGTTGGTGATACATTTTTTTTTAAATCGAACACGCCTTATGTTATTGCATTTTTGCATTTTCCATCGAAATATAATGTGTATTTGTAAGACACTCGGGACGCAGCAAGTGCGCGAATTTTGTTAAATGCTTCAAATTTTAGTAGCTTAATTTGCTATTAACCTATAAGGTTGACCAAGAAACCAGTTTTTTCGGGAACACTTTAAGATCACTTTCGGAAATTTTTCTACATTTTCAAACAATAAAGTTATTTTGATGAACCATGACACATTGTTTTTTCTATATAGGTTATACTGGTAACCAAATTTGATGCCTGCTTTCTTTAAAAAAAGCACATATTTGCTATTAAAAACATTTAAATGAAAATTCACTACCATAACGCACTTGCTGCGTCCAGACTTTTTCTTTCTTGGGATGCCAGAACAACAAAATATGCCAAAAAATTGGACAGACTACCGACGAACAGATTTGGTAGGGCTTCGTTCCATGCGATGTTGAATATCGTCAACAACATAACCTTAACATACCTACACTTTAAACTTACGTAAAAACGCAATGAAAATGCTAAGTTTTGATAAAAACTGTTTATTTTTATTGTCCAACAGATAGAAAATTATTTAAAGAAGGTAAACACTGGTCGAACTTGGAAAACGCACAATATACATACAAAATAACCGTCAAAAGGAATTGAGCGCCAATGGACTGAACTGTCAATTGTCAATTGATTTAGTAAGTTTAGGGTCCCTAGTCTAGTGGTTTTTTTGGTTACTTTTTGACTGCCAACTCATAAAATCATATTCCACTAAGAGAGAGAAAGAATCCGGTCACGTGGGGTTCGGGAATTAATGTACATTAGGCCAACGTTATGAACAACTCAGTAAAAAACCGGAACTACAGAATTTGACGCATGGTCTAATGTATATGGTTACCGGGCTAATTGCTGTATTTCGATTTGATGCATAAAAATACACAGCATAGGTATCATGCCTTTTTTAATAATCATTGAATGGCATCTTACTATTACAACGTTATCATAGATGACACAAATATTTTTTCGTTTCTTTATAAGAGTTCAAATAAACCGAATAAAAGTGAAAATCGAAAATTGCCTTTTTCAGTTATTTCACAAATTGCACGACAGTTGCAGGAAATTGGTTTTCTCTGCAACATATTAAAGAGCTCAAAATTTAGCAACTTTGCCGAATTCAAACCTACCTTCTATCTTCGATAATAAGCGAGATCCCCATGGTCAGGCTCTAATTGGAATTACCCTCTATTTTATTAAGGACCCTAAATATATGTTCGAGAGGCTCTAATTAGTGCGCCTTGAAGAAATTTTCCTATAGTCCCACCATCTTGACCTCTCTATTGTGGAAGTTTAATGCAAATTCACAAAAAATAAAAGAGAACCAGAAATATGTATGACATTGATTATAAATGTTCTCAGATGAAATCAATTTCCACGTACACAGAAAACCCCTTCAGCCACTCAAAAGCCCTGGTTCTCTAAATCCTGTGACAAGGCCAGACTTGAAAAGATCAAAGCTCACAAAACGCTTCTACACAATCCCAGTCAAGAAAATCGTCAAGCATTTAACGACGCAAGAAACAGCTATGTCCGCATTCTTTCTGAGGCAAAAACTCGTTTAATAACCACATCAAAAACAAAGTCCTCTTAAGCTCCAGCGGCAGCAAACCCTTCTGGACTCTTGCTAAATCTATTGGGAATAATTTCTGCAAGAGCACGTTCCCACCTCTTGTCTCAGGGGATGAAATTGTTTCTACCGCCCTGGGCAAGGTTGAACTTTTTGCTTCGTTGTTCGCTGGCAATTCTACTCTCAACTCACCTCCAAATGTTCAACCACCAACCCAATGTCGCGCATAAAATGACGGATATCATTTTCAAAACTAAAAAGGTACGAAAGATGCTCTCTTCTCTTAATACCAGGAAAGCCTCTGGCCTTGACGAGATCCCAGCAATTGTTCTCAAAAATTGCGCACCACAACTTGCTCCTGTCCTGACTCGTCTGTTTCAGATATCTTACAATAAAGGCATATTCCCTAGTAACTGGAAAACTGCTCGAGTACAACCCATCCCCAAGAAAGGATCCAAAGCGCTTCCTAGCAACTACAGGCCTATTTATTTCCTTTCAGTCGTCTCTAAAGTGATGGAAAAGTATATAAACACCGAATTACTAAAATTTCTTGAAAAACAGTCTAATCCACTACAGGCAGTATGGATTCCGTCAGCGCAGATCGACTGCCGACCTCCTTTCCTTCGTCACCAATTCTTGGAACAAGTATATTGAACTACACGGTGAATCTCAGATTGTTGCTCTAGACATATCCAAAGCATTTGACCAGGTCTGGCACGCAGCGCTGCTTAATAAACTTTCGGCCTATGGCCTACCACCAAAACTTTGTACCTGGACAGCAAATTTTCTTTCCAACAGGAGCATTTCTGTTGTTGTGGATGGCCATTTCTCTAAACTGTATCCAATTAATGCAGGAGTTCCTTAAGGTTCAGCTTTAGCCCCTACTTTGTTTCTTCTCCACATCAATGACCTCCTCTCTAGCACATCCAACCCAGTTCACAGTTACGCGGACGACAGCACCCTCCACTCAAATATACAATATTCTAAGCCTGTCTCTTTAGCCCAATTAGATGGGGATCCCAGACTCATGGAGGGTTCTGTCTCCGTGGATCTCCAAAAAATATTAGACTGGGGAAGTAGAAATCTTGTACAATTCAACCCCACCAAATCTCAGTCTTGCTTTCTTTGTCATAAGAGATACACCAGCCCTAGACCCATCACAATGAACAACCAAGTTATTCAAAGTAATGAGTCCTTTTCTCTTGTTGGCATTTCTGTGGATCGAAATCTTAATTGGCACCAACATGTCACATCAATTGCAGAAGAAGCGGCTGCTATGAAATTAGGTTTCCTCTTCCGGGCTCGCAAATACTTTTCACCAGCTAATCTCTATACCTTATATACTTCACAAATAAGGCCAAACCTCGAATACTGCTCCCGCATCTGGGGTGCCGCTGCCGCTTCTACACTCACTATCCTGGACTCCATTCAGAAGAGAACTATACGTCTCATCGATGACCCTACCCTCACCCAAAGGCTGCCATCCCTTGCCCACCGACGTGCTGTTGGTGACCTCTCTCTCTTTTATAGATATCTGCACGGGCACTGCTCAGAGGAGCTTTCTTCCATAGTTCCTCCACCTGCTGCCTCCAACAGATCTACCAGGGGAACAGAGCGAATGCACCCTTTTACTGTCCAGGTCACCAGACATAGAACATCTTGTTATGCCCGCTCTTTTGTCCCGAGGACTTCCAAGTTGTGGAATTCCTTGCCGGCACATGTTTTTCCTTCTCCTCCGAACCTCCAAACCTTCAAGTCCAGAATTAACAAGTTGCCTCTTTCCTCCTTGTCAACACCCACGGTACGATAGTATTTAGGCTGTAAGCCCTCGTAATGTGTTGTTTTAATTTAAAAAAATTTAGCGTATAAGCTTGAAGCATGGGTGTTTTCAAAAACTTAGGACAAAATTATGTCACTTGGTACTATTATATATTTAATTGATGTAATAGACCTACATAATCAGATGGTCATCTTTATGTAATAAAAACTGCGATGATATATTTGTCTAGATACAATGATCATCGATTTACGACTGATTTCCTTTTATTTAATGGTTGAAATTTACTAAAATGCCTGAGGAAATAAACCATATATGCGTCTGAAAAAAACCAGGTTAGCAATTTCTTATTAAAATGGTCAAGATAGTAGGCCTAATTTATTGGCCGGCACGATTAGAGAACACCAGACTATTAAATTTAGATTTCAGCTCATAGCTTTAATGCATGGCGAATAATTTTGGCTATTAAAACGTTTCCTAGAACTAAAAAAACAGTAATATTAAACAGAAAAGAAATATTTGCAGGTTTGTCTTTATCTGAAAGAAAATTTGAGGTGACATTTTCAGTTTTTTTAATTTTTCGAAAAAAAAAAACGGAAATTTTAAATTTTAGTTTTTTCGCTTTCAAACGAATACCGAAAGAATTAGAATTTTTTAACTATGACATTATTAGGACACTTTGTGAGCAATCTAAATATGTTGTCATATTTTCCAATGCGTTCTTGATGCAAGTGTTACAATAGTTAACTTTGTTTTTTTTATGGGCGCCGTATTAGATTTTTGCATTTTTAAAAAGTATTTTTTTTTCTGATTACAATGATATATCACACGACACGATTACATCTTACCTGCTATGAAAATTTGGAAAAAATCGTTTTGGCAAGAGTTTTTTTATTTCAACAACACGCCACGAGAGCTCACAGCGTAAATACTATGGTACCGTGGGTATGAGGAAAGAGGCAACTTGTTAATTCTGGACTTGAAGGTTTGGAGGTTCGGAGGAGAAGGAAAAACATGTGCCGGCAAGGAGTTCCACAACTTGGAAGTCCTCGGGACAAAAGAGCGGGCATAACAAGATGTTCTATGTCTGGTGACCTGGACAGTAAAAGGGTGCATTCGCTCTGTTCCCCTGGTAGATCTGTTGGGGGCGGCAGGTGGAGGAACTATGGAAGCAAGCTCCTCTGAGCAGTGCCCGTGCAGATATCTATAAGAGAGAGAGAGAGGTCACCAACGGCACGTCGGTGGGCAAGGGGTGGCAGCCTTTGGGTGAGGGCAGGGTCAACGATGATGAGATGTATAGCTCTCTTCTGAATGGAGTCTAGGGTATCAAGTGTAGAAGCGACAGCGGCACCCCAGATGTGGGAGCAGTATTCGAGGTTTGGCCTTATCTGTAAGGTATATACGGTATAGAGATTAGCTGGCGAAAAGTAATTGCGAGCCCGGAAGAGGAAACCTAATTTCTTAGCAGCCGCTTCTGCAATTGATGTGACATGTTGGTGCCAATTGAGATTTCGATCCACAGAAATGCCAACAAGCGAAAATGACTCATTATTTTGAATAACTTGGTTGTTCATTGTGATGGGTCTAGGGCTGGTGTATCTCTTATGAGACAGAAAGCAAGACTGAGATTTGGTGGAGTTGAACTGTACAAGATTTCTACTTCCCCAGTCTAATATTCTTTGGAGATCCACAGAGACAGAACCCTCCATGAATCTGCGATCCTCATCTAATTGGGCTAAAGAGACAGGCTTAGAATATTGTATATTTAAGTGGAGGGTGCTGTCATTCGCGTAACTGTGAACTGAGTTGGATGTGCTAGAGAGGAGGTCATTGATGTGGAGAAGACACAAAGTAGGGGCTAAAGCTGAACCTTGAGGGACTCCTGCATTAATTGGATACAGTTTAGAGGAATGACCATCCACGACAACAGAAATGCTCCAGTTGGAGCGGAGTTTTGCTGTCCAGGTACAGAGTTTTGGTGGCAGGCCATAGGCCGGAAGTTTATTATGCAGCGCTGCGTGCCAGACCTGCTCGAATGCTTTGGATGTGTCTAGAGCGACAATCTGGGATTCACCGTGTAGTTCCACAGACTTACTCCAAGAATGGGTGACAAAGGAAAGGAGGTCGGCAGTTGATCTTCGCCGACGGAATCCATACTGCCTGTCGTGGATTAGACTGTGTTTTTCAAGAAATTTTAGTAATTCGGTGTTTATATACTTTTCCATCACTTTAGAGACGACGGAAAGGAGAGAAATAGACCTGTAGTTGCCAGGATGCGCTTTGGATCCTTTTTTGGGGACGGGTTGTACTCGCCCACTTTTCCCGTTACTACATGTCACATCAATTGCAGAAGCAGCTGCTACGAAATTAGGTTTCCTCTTCCGTGCCGTCGGTGACCTTTCTCTCTCTCTTTTATAGATATCTGCATCGGCACTGCTCAGAGGAGCTTTCTTCCATAGTTCCTCCACCTGCTGCCCCCAACAGATCTACCAGGGGAACAGAGCGAATGCACCCTTTTACTGTTCAGGTCACCAGACATAGAACATCTTGTTATGCCCGCTCTTTTGTCCCGAGGACTTCCAAGCTGTGCAATTCCTTGCCGGCACATGTTTTTCCTTCTCCGAACCTTCAGTTCCAGAATTAACAAGTTGCCTCTTTCCTCCTTGTTGACACCCACGGTACGATAGTATTTAGGCAGTGAGCCCTCGTGGTCTGTTGTTGAAATAAATAAATAAATAAATGAATGGTGCTAATAAATAAATGAATGGTGCTATTCTACTCTCAACCCACCTCCAAATGTTCAACCACCAACAGTCCCCAATGTCGCGCATAAAATGACTGATATCATTTTCAAAACTAAAAAGGTACGAAAGATGCTTTCTTCTCTTAATACCAGGAAAGCCTCTGGCCTTGACGAGATCCCAGCAATTGTTCTCAGAAAATGCGCACCAGAACTTGCTCCTGTCCTGACTCGTCTGTTTCAGATATCTTACAATAAAGGCATATTCCCTAGTAACTGGAAAACTGCTCGAGTACAACCCATCCCCAAAAAAGGATCCAAAGCGCTTCCTAGCAACTACAGGCCTATTTCTCTCCTTTCAGTCATCTCTAAAGTGATGGAAAAGTATATAAACACCGAACTACTAAAATTCCTTGAAAAACACAGTCTAATCCACGACAGGCAGTATGGATTCCGTCAGCGCAGATCGACTGCCGACCTCCTTTCCTTTGTCACCCATTCTTGGAACAAGTCTATGGAACAACACGGTGAATCCCAGATTGTTGCTCTAGACATATCCAAAGCATTCGACCAGGTCTGGCACGCAGCGCTGCTTAATAAACTTCCGGGCTATGGCCTACCACCAAAACTTTGTACCTGGACAGCAAATTTCCTCTCCAACAGAAGCATATCTGTTGTTGTGGATGGCCATTCCTCTAAACTGTATCCAATTAATGCAGGAGTTCCTCAAGGTTCAGCTTTAGCCCCTACTTTGTTTCTTCTCCACATCAATGACCTCCTCTCTAGCACATCCAACCCAGTTCACAGTTACGCGGACGACAGCACCCTCCACTCAAATATACAATATTCTAAGCCTGTCTCTTTAGCCCAATTAGATGAGGATCGCAGACTCATGGAGGGTTCTGTCTCCGTGGACCTCCAAAAAATATTAGACTGGGGAAGTAGAAATCTTGTACAATTCAACCCCACCAAAACTAAGTCTTGCTTTCTCTCTCACAAGAGATACAGCAGCCCTAGACCCATCACAATGAACAACCAAGTTATTCAAAGTAATGAGTCCTTCTCTCTTGTTGGCATTTCTGTGGATCGAAATCTTAATTGGCACCAACATGTTACATCAATTGCAGAAGCGGCTGCTAAGAAATTGGGTTTCCTCTTCCGGGCTCGCAAATACTTTTCACCAACTAATCTCTATACCTTATACACTTCACAAATAAGGCCAAACCTCGAATACTGCTCCCACATCTGGGGTGCAGCTGCCGCTTCTACACTCGCTATCCTGGACTCCATTCAAAAGAGAGCTATACGTCTCATCGGTGACCCTACCCTCACCCAAAGGCTTCCATCCCTTGCCCACCGACGTGCCGTTGGTGACCTCTCTCTCTTTTATAGATATCTGCACGGGCACTGCTCAGAGGAGCTTTCCTCCATAATTCCCCCACCTGCTGCCCCCAGCAGATCTACCAGGGGAACAGAGCGAATGCACCCTTTTACTGTCCAGGTCACCAGACATAGAACATCTTGTTATGCCCGCTCTTTTGTCCCGAGGACTTCCAAGTTGTGGAATTCCTTGCCGGCACATGTTTTTCCTTCTCCTCCGAACCTCCAAACCTTCAAGTCCAGAATTAACAAGCTGCCTCTTTCCTCCTTGTCAACACCCACGGTACGATAGTATTTAGGCTGTAAGCCCTCGTGGTGTGTTGTTGACATAAAAAAAAAAAAAAATTCCCGCTTCGAAAAAATCGTTAGACTAATGTGGTCCATAGCCCGTTCACATTGAATATAATATACTCTAATCTAGCCCTATAGAATATGGAACATGCGTGGGGCATGTAGGGTAGGTGTTTGCGGGTCTACAACCACACCAGATAACTCTGAAGATGTTAAGCGGTATTTGAACGAGGCTTGGGAAAATCTGTATCAGCAACTAGCCAAGTTTTTAAGATTAAGTATGGGAAAATAGGAAAAGTAATTTTTTCGATACTGTTTGAGGCATTATCGTTTACAATATGCTATTTATATTTAAGAAATAAAACTCATCTAACCACATTTTATCAAATGTTGTGTTTGAATATAATAATAATAATAATAATAATAATAATCTTTATTGGTCTTTTTGCTACAAAATCCAGTAGATAAGACATGTCAGAATTAGATAAAAATACAGATATCACAGACAACAGACATCTTCGTCTACAAAAATAAAAACCATAATCTGACAATGTCCAAAATTTTCAATTATCTAACAACAATCTTTTGAACTAATTGAAATATCTTACGGATATACTCTAAAAATCTAAAATACAATCACATAAGAACTTAAAAATAGCCAGATATATATACACAATATATACAAGTACAAAATAAATGTAAAAAACAAATCACACCGCCAGAAACCGTTAATCTGTTATAAAGATAACAGCCAGAGTAAACTGGTGACTTCTTGTAAAATTCATGCCTAGGAAGTTTTAGCTGAAACGTCCCTTCTCTTCTAGTGTGATAGTGATGCACATTTTAATTTTTTATATACGAGTCTCTGTTTGTATGTATATACGTTAGTAAACGTAGCAAATATATAGATGCCACAGTCATAATGACATTCTTTTTGAAAATATCACGACATGACTGGCCGTATGGCAGATTAAATATTACTCTCAAAATCCGCTTTTGAATAACGAAGACTCTATGTATCTCTGTTCCCTGGTCCCAGACCACTATGTTGTAGGACAGACGAGAATACACCATTGCATAATACATATTTAATAGGTTTGTGGTGTTAAGGCTGTTTTTAAGATTATTAATTACATAAAAGACCCCATTGAGTTTCTTACATAAGTTGTCTATATAGTAGCTAAATGTCATCCTACTGTCAACATCTATGCCCAAAAATTTTACACAGCCTTCGTTTCTTATAACTTCATTATTTATCTGCAGATTAATACTTTTGAGCTTCTCACTAGAGTGTACGTTATGTGTTTCCATATAGACCGTCTTTTGATAATTGATGATTAATCTGTTTTTATAACACCATTCTTGAAAGCACTGCAATACCGAGTTTGCTTTTTGCTCAACGTCCTCAACAGTCTACCACTCACAACAATCGAAGTGTCGTCAGCATACATAAATACCCTACCACCAGTTATGTGGTTTGGAAGATCGTTGACATATAAAGGAAATTCAAGTGAGTCAACGACACTTCCCTGTGGAGTACCAAGAGGTAATTTATATGTATCCGATTCTGCCTCTCCAACTTTGACATATAATTGCCTGTCCGTGAGATAGGTTATAAGGCTATTTACTACCCCACGTATACCCAGCATATCAGAAACAAACTTTATATCCACGGTGTCGAATGCACATGATAGGTAAAAAAACAGTGTTACGACGCATTCGTTTTGATCCAGTTTATCATTTATCTCCTGTATATAGCTAGTCACTGCTGTTTCAATCCACAAACCTTGTCTAAATCCATGCTGAGAAGAAGTAATTACTTGATACCTATTTAAAAATATTATTATCTTGTCACATATTAGCCGCTCTATTATTTTCGATAGTATGCTTAAAACGGATAGGGGTCTATAGTTTTCTAAATTTTCTGGGTCTCCTTTTTTAAAAGCTGCGATTATTTTTGCAAATTTAAGTGCCCTTGGAAACTGACCTAGTCTTATGCATGCATTTGTTATCTCAGCTAACATCTCTGATAATTCACTAGCACATTTTTTTATTATTAAAACTGGCATATCGTCGAAGCCACACGACTTTTTGTTAGGAAGTTTATTTGTATTGTTATGCAATGCCAATATAAATATTTGAGATTTAATAATAACTTACTACAAACAATAAATCTCCGAGAAAATGTATAGTTTGTATGCAGGTAATTAGAGAGAATCTTTGTATACTGATCAGCTAATTTTAGATAATTTAATAATGTATTATACAACTCAATTAGACAGGTAGGTATTTTTTTTTCGTTACTGACATTTGTTCTCTTGATGTAAAAAATTTAATGGTTTGTTGAAAATGACCACACATAACACTTTAATAATAACTTCTTTATGAGTCTGTTCTAAAATTAAAATAAACAATATGCAAGCCACACCGGTGTTAGGTAGAATGCCGATAACGGTGATTTCAACGTTAGATCAAGAGAGACAAGATTAATGATTCGATTTATGCATGTTGACGTAATAACAGGCATTTTTATTTAATAAATGAAATATGTTCTTCAATAAACGTCATTTTATATTATATTTACTTATTAAACTCCACGTTAAAATGGTACAATACGTTCTTTTGTTTTTTTTAACGTCGGTCTATTTCCGCGACTATGGACAATCACCGGCGCTAGGAAGCAGTTCGCTATCGATAAATTTCGCCGAACCCCCGCCTTTCTGTAAGGGGCGTAGTGCTCTTTAGCGTGCCCAACATCGCATGGTACACGGACCGACTTGCTCAGACACAATGCCACAACATCGGTTGATGTCAATTTTACAGTGCGTGCTGAAAATGTGACGGGTCACCAACTGAGTTCGGTAATTATCATGCAATGTTTGATTTGCTGACATGATATATATATATATATTTTTTTTCTTACAGAAAGTTCTTGTCCTACCGGCTTGTACAGTGCATGTGCAGGGCATTGAAAGGAAACGAAATATAACGAAGCACACTGGGAGAACCCAAACCACCATAACACATCTTTTTAAAGACGTGACGATCGTTTCACTGACAAAATTATCGTCATCAGAAGATGAAAATGTTTATTTTTCATCTTACTTACCAGTGCTCATCACAGGTTCCCATCTTCATTTAGATACTTTCATAAATAATGGGATGGTCTCTTCCCAAAATTTAAGATGCTGGTCCGATCAAAGAGTATGTTTCCGTATTTATCGTGAACACTCTGTATAAGAAATTACACTAAGTGACTCTTAATTTATTGGCGTTCTAATATTTGCAAGGGGGTTAAGGAGTCGAGGGCCAAAGGACCGCAGGAGGCAAGCTGAGGAAGTGGAAACAACAACATAAACTTTCGATGAAGGTTTCCTCAAGACCACCATGCGCGGTGAAAATCCGCATCCTGCACGAGGTGACCCTGCTAATAACTAAACATGACGGATCTAGACAAGGAGGTCGAACTAAACTCTCCCAATCTACGGTGTCACGTGACCTGTGCCTAGGGACGGATGGGACCAAGGCGATGGTGTCGTGAACGGAACCTCTGGAGTACCAGGCAACCCTCCAGAGTTACCCGCCTTGCACCACACAGGGGGTTCTGATGATGTGGACAGTATTTCCCCCATTCTCGTTGGAACAACATGAAGATAATAAATACATATAAAACCAAAACCAATGAGGCTCTAGGAGTGGCTCCGGCTACATACTCGTGTCTTGAGTCTATTCCGGAAACGGATACGAGCCAGGGGGCGGCAGCCTATTCTGGAGGTCTCACGACCGACGTAGATACGGGGGATCAGGGGGTAGCTTCGGCCAAAGACCTGTCCCGGACACCCAAGCTGAAGGCTGGATCCCACCGGAGGGCGGCGAGCTTCACGGACTCCGGGGGCCCCTCCACCAGTGAGGACCCTACTGTAAGGGTAGAGGGACTGCACCGGTATTCCAAGCATCTTTCCGGGGCGTAAAGAAAGATGTTCCGGAGGGCGCAGAAAATGGCGACCGGGACGTGGACGGTCGAGAAACCTGAAGGCGCTAGAGGGGAGTGCGAGTCAGAAGAGGACGCGCTCTGGCTCTAGCACGTCTACTACAGCCATACGACCCAAAAGGGCCAGGGCACCTGTAAAGGCGCAAGAGGAGAGTGCGAGTCAGAAGACGCTGCGCTCTGCTTCTAGCACGCCTACTACAGACAGACATCCCAAAAGGACCAAGGCCGGAACACCGGCGCAGACTAGCTCGTATAGGGAGGCTGCGGAGAGCCTCGGGATGGCGGTGATTGACAGACGCCATCCTGAGGTCACGCTAGACCAGGGGTAAGGCGGACCTGATCCAGGCTGGTGGACTCTCTTCAGGAAGGGGAGAGCCCGCCTCAGTTCCACCGGGCGCGCCTGGCGGGGGGCGTCCTCTAGATAAGCTGTGCCGGCCCGCAATCGCGGGACTGGCTGCGGAAAACGATCGGGGGCCGCGGTCAGATTTGGGAGGGGGCGGACTTGACAGCCGTCGAGCCCAAGGAACTCCCAAAGAGACGCGAGGTACTCGTACGGATCCCTGACACCGTCCTGCAGGAGTCGGTGATCAGTAGACTGAAGATCCAGAACCCTGAACTGGGGACACAACACTGGTCAGTTCTAAGCAGGAAGGCAGCGGAGAAAGGACAGACTCTCGCCTTCTCGATCGACCAGGCGTCTTACAGAGCACTTGAAGGAACCTCCTTCAAGGCATTCTGGGGCCTGTGAAGGTTTAGCGTCCGCCCACTGGGGAAGCAACTACGGGTTAATGGGACTTAGGTTCCTTCAGGTCAACCTCCAACACAGTAGGGCAGCCACGGCCGAACTACTGATGGCTCTGAGGAAAACGGACGTGGCCCTCATTCAGGAACCGTACTCCTATAAAGCAGAGATCAAGGGACTCGGCGGAGCTGCTAGAAAGCTCATCTATAGCAGATCCAGCGAGAACCCGAGGGCCTGCATTTTTGTCAGGGAAGGGATCGAGTTTCTGCTTTTAATGAATTTCTGTTCCAGGGACCTGGCAATGATCAAAATCCGATGTGGAGGAACGGATGGGCCGAGGGACATTACGGTCGCGTCAGCCTATCTGCCAGGGGACAGCACGGACCCTTCTTCACCCAACGAATTGGAGCAGCTGATGGTGGGTAGCAGAGCAGGTGGATGGCAGATCATCATCGGCATGGATGCGAACGCGCACCATGAGTTGTGGGGTAGCTCGGACACAAACTCTAGGGGTGAGGCGCTTTTACAATCCTTTATGAAATTTAATTTAGACATATTGAATAGTGATAATAAACCGACCTTCATCACAACAGGCCGTGAGGAAGTTTTAGATCTAACAGTTTCCACCGAGTTCCTGGGTGACTTTGTATATATATATATATATATATATATATATATATATATATATATATATATATATATATATATATATATATATATATATATATATATAGGGCCTGCATTTCTGTCAGGGAAGGGATCGAGTTTCTGCTTTTAATGAATTTCTGTTCCAGGGACCTGGCAATGATCAAAATCCGATGTGGAGGAACGGATGGGCCGAGGGACATTACGGTCGCGTCAGCCTATCTGCCAGGGGACAGCACGGACCCTTCTCCACCCAACGAATTGGAGCAGCTGATGGTGGGTAGCAGAGCAGGTGGATGGCAGATCATCATCGGCATGGATGCGAACGCGCACCATGAGTTGTGGGGTAGCTCGGACACAAACTCTAGGGGTGAGGCGCTTTTACAATCCTTTATGAAATTTAATTTAGACATATTGAATAGTGATAATAAACCGACCTTCATCACAACAGGCCGTGAGGAAGTTTTAGATCTAACAGTTTCCACCGAGTTCCTGGGTGACTTTGTATATATATATATATATATATATATATATATATATATATATATATATATATATATATATATATATATATATATATAAATTGAAACTGACCCCGGATATGGGTTTTAGAGGTCCTAGTTTGCGCTCATTTGAAGAAATTTTTCAAAATTCAAAAGTCGGGATCTTCTCATTAGTGATTTTTTTTAAATCCACTAAAAGAGAAAAGGTAACAACATCGACCTGTCCAAGAGTTTTTCAAAGGGATCAGTTTAAATAAACGCAAATCCGATTGTACAGTTTTCGATGTGTAATTCTGTATGCATATACACCTATAAATCATTGATCTTAGAATATTCTTTAAAACGGATAATCAAAATCAACACACTAGATATATTACATCAGCAACAAACATTATCTCCACCTATCAGAATATAAAAATCATTAAGCTATTAATACCTATACGTTTATTGCAAATGTCAAAATTTGCAACATAACTGGTTCTGAAAGCCAGTTTTCTAGTAATAACTGACATAATTCTGATAACGTTTTATTAAAGGACATTCCTATTCGCATAATTTATATTACATGCAAAACATCGTACTGCATAGTTTATATTTTTTATCTGTTACATAATATCAATGGATAAAAAAGCAAAACGAATAACAAGAAATCACTTGCAAACAAAAGACACACAAATGCAACAAAATTCAATCGAAACTTTCTGGGTAGTATTGTATTACGTTTTATGGTTTGCCAGATAACACATTCTTGCGATTTCACTTCTAAATTATTAGACTCAGTTACAACACATAACTTTGTTAATGCCTAATTGATAACCAAGGACACTCGACAAATACACTAGACAATTTTGAGAAGTCTAGATACAATTTACAATAAACTTTATCATATCTCAGTTTGAAGAGGATAGGCCAAACATGCAGGGTAATGGAAACCAAGACGAAGGGCCAGAAATGTTAAAATCCGAAGTTCTCCATGCCATAAAATCAGCCAAAACCAAGAAAGCAACTGGTCCAGATAACATCCCAGCAGAGCTCCTACAGATGATTCACGAAGATCACATCAATGCTCTAGTTAAGTTTTTTAACAATATATATATATATATATATATATATATATATATATATATATATATATATATATATATATATATATATATTAAGGTATTTTATATACTACTGGTGAAATACCCGAAGAATGGTTGAAGTCTGTTTTTATAGCACTTCCGAAAAAAACAGCGAGCAAAGAAGTGCGACGAATATAAATTAATTAGCCTGATGAGTCATACATTAAAGGTGTTTCTTCGCATAATACATGGAAGGATGAGAAGTCGGTGCGAGGAGGTCCTGGATGAGACGCAGTTTGGCTTTAGGAATGCACTAGGCACCCGGGAAGCACTTTTTGTCTTAAATATACTTCTTCAAAAGTGTCGTGAACAACGCAAGGATATTTATGTATGTTTTATAGACTATGAAAAAGCATTCGATAGGGTTCAGCATGAAACACTTTTAAACATACTAAGAACTTTGGGAATCGATGAGAGAGATCTGAAAATTATAGAGAACTTATATTGAAAGCAGAAAGCAGTGGTCCTAATCGATGGAAGACTAACCGATGAATGTCGCATTCAACGAGGCGTCAGACAGGGATGCATTCTCTCCCCGCTATTGTTCAACATATACTCGAATACAATCTTTAAGAAGGCTTTGCAAGATAAAGACCTTGGAGAGAAGATTAACGGTGAACTGATTAATAACATTCGATATGCCGACGATACGGTCATCTTGTGCGATAGTGTCCGGGGCCTTCAGAGTTGTTGGATAGTGTAAACACGACAGGAAGGGAAATGGGTTTGAAAATAAATGTCAATAAGACAAAATTTATGATATTCAGTCGCCAACCGCACGCCGATGCTTCCCTACCGATAGGCCAACAAAACATTGAGAGAGTTACCCAATTCAAATACCTTGGTTATTATATCACAGAACACTTAGACCCTGATAAAGAGATAAAGTGCAGAATTGAAACAGCGCGCTTAACTTTCATGAGAATGAAATCATTTTTCTCTAACGACAACTTAAACCTAAGATTGCGTCAAATAATGATCAAATGTTATATTTGGTCCGTGTTGTTGTATGGAGCTGAGACTTGGACTCTGAAGGCTGCTACGATCAGTCGACTGGAAGCGTTTGAGATGTGGTTGCACAGAAGAATGCTTCGAATACCCTGGACAGCTATGCAGATAAACGAAGCAGTATTAAATAGAGCGAATGCCGTCCGTGAATTATTTGTCACTATTAAGGTGCGAAAGATATCATACCTGGAACATGTTCTTAGAGGAAACCGATACAAGATGCTCCAGCTTATAATGAGAGGTAAAATCGAAGGCATCCGAGGAATCGGAAGGAAACAGATGTCATGGCTAAAGAACATTCGCTATTGGACTGGAATACGCAGTGCCGAACAACTATTCAGATTAGCCGAAAACCACGAACAACTCGCCAATGTAATTGCCAACGTTAGGGGGACCTGATATGGGACCGAAAGAAGAAGATATCTCAGACTATCGAACAACTCTAAACCAATCCAACGTTGCTTCAGTAAATTAACCTTCTAATTTGATCCAAAATACTAGCTACAGTTCTCTAACTCGTTCTATCAATGTCCAATATCGAAACGAACCACTCGATATAAGGGTAATGTGACACTAAAAACGTGTGCTTTTAGACTAAAACGGGTTGGCCGATTAAGGGTCGCAAGTCAAGGTACTAACAAAGCAATTTCCAAGGAGCAATGCCAATAGTATTATCGATAGAAGAGGCAGCGTTCTCCAACCTATCTCCTGTGGTCAAGACACTGATCCAAGAGGGCCAAGACTACGCAAGGCCGTAATCCAGGATAACCTAATCAGATTTCAAACAGGACAAACAAAGACTACAGAGGGCCAAACAAGGGTCCAAAGGGTAACAGGCGGCGGACACAGAATGCGAGTAAGAATCCCAATTAAAGATAGACGGGGCAGATGAAGACAGTACCTTGGGCTTGGATAATTACGGTTTCATAAGAGAAGACGAGTGCGTAGAGGGGATGAGATGCATTTGTCTGCATTAATTATAACTCCCACAATATAATAGTATTTCACTTATTTTAATTAATCTTATCCTTCTTTTTTAGCTTTCATTTTCCTTTGCAATGAATATTATCTTTTCTTCTTTACTTTGTTACACTTTTGATACCTTTTTACTGTGATGTTATGAACCAACTGCTTAAGTTAAGAAGACTACGTAAGGCTAGATGTATTCTCACCACAATTCTCACTAAATTGTAAGTTGGTTGTATACAGTCTCTATTTTGTAACCTCTGTGTTATTTGGAGCTGCCGTGACAATATACTACTTGTTTCCGCAACGAGATGGCGGCACGTGTAAAAACCGGGTCTTACATCTCACTTAGTTGGGGGGTAGGGGGGCTGGCTACCATAGCCGTATTACTTTATAGGTGTATTTTCGCTGCAATTCATATGCCGTACTGACGAGCTCTAATTAGAGCAGAACCGGTCTACAGTTCTAATTGTGGTGAGAATACATCTAGCCTTGCAAATATTGTGGGAGAAATGGGCCAAGGCTGACAATTTACTAAATTGTTGGTTGTATACAGTCTCTATTTTTTTAACACTTTGTGTTATTTGGAGCTGGCGTGACAACATACTACTTGGTTCCGCAACTAGATGGCGACACAGTTAAAAGCGTGTCTTGCATCTCACTTAGTTTTAAGAAGACTACATTATTATCACAGTACAAACGCTGTATGCACCCAGGTCTTTTCCGTCCAGTATCAGGGAAATGATACTCGAAAAGAACCGCGTGCGTAGACTAGCTCAACGCACCGGAAACCCCACCGACAAACGAGACGCTAACAGACTCATCAAACAAGTACGATCCGCCCTACAAGAACTCCGCAACAATCGTTGGGAGGAGCGCCTACAAACCGTGTCTACCCAAGACAATTCCGTCTGGCAAATGGCAAAAGCCCTTCGCTCCCAAAAACTTCCGATATCCCCGCTTCACGGCCGTAACAGTGTCGTATACACGGATGCGGAGAAAGCTACTGCATTCGCAGATCATCTGGAGTTGCAATTCAGCCCGAATTATAACAACGTTAATCTGTCGCACGTAGCAAGAACGCACTGCTACGTCAGGAGTGCGCTTCGCGTCACCCCAGACACAACTATCGAGCCCACAACTTTCGAATAAGTTTCCCAAATAATCAAAGCATTAAAAAATAGGAAAGCTCCGGGATACGATGGAATCTCCAATTTAGCCCTGAAAAACCTCCCCCGCAAAGCCGTGGTATTTCTAGTTACGATTATGAATGCCATGCTGCGATTTCAACATTTTCCTTCCATGTGGAAACTTGCCGACATTATCAACATCCCGAAACCCAGCAAAGATCCGCTGTTCGCTCAGAACTACAGGTCCATTAGCCTGCTACCAGTCATCGGCAAAATCGCCGAAAAAATGATTCAGAAAAGGCTAGCTTCTTTCACGTCAGAAAATCATATCCTCCCGGATGAGCAATTCGGCTTCAGACACCAGCACTCCACCACTGACCAGGTCCTCCGTATGGTGGAAAACATCACCAAAGGATTTAATATAAACAAGTCAACTGGTGCAATATTTCTTGACATTGCTCAAGCCTTCGATAGGGTTTGGCATGCGGGCCTCCTAAACAAACTTCTATCATTTAATTATCCTCTCCCTCTGACTCTGCTAATCAGGTCATACCTGCAACAGGGGAAGTACCAGGTCAAACATCTGGGAGCCAGATCTAGAACGTACCCAGCCACGGCTGGTCCCCCGCAGGGTTCTGCTATCTCCCGTCTGCTGTACAATATATTTGTCGCAGACATTCCGACAGCCCCCCTAAACGTGACATACGCACTGTACGCAGACGACACTACCATCCTCAGCAGCTCCACTCAGCTGAGGATAATAACCGAACGACTTCAGACCGCCGTAGACGAGCTACAAGGCTGGTATAGGAAATCTTGTCTAGCCATAAACTCTGATAAATGTTCAGCAGTCCTATTTTCCAAGAGGAGACACACACCTCACGAACACGTATCATTAGACAACCGTATAATTCCCTGGCAAGATTTATCCAAATACCTCGGGGTTTTCCTCGACAAACACTTAACATGGCGCCCCTATGTCGATCACGCTCGAAAAAAAGCCTCGATGTTCATCTCGAAGCTGTTCCCACTTCTAAATAGAAACTCCAAATTGTCCATGAACAATAAGTTGCTCATGTACAAAGTCATTATCCGGCCAGCCTTGACCTATGCATCACCTGCATGGGCCACCGCGGCCGCTACACACATCAAGACCCTTCAAATCATCCAGAACAAAATTCTGAGAATAGTTACCGGAGCGCCATGGTTTGTCCGAAACAGTCAGATTCACTCTGATCTGGAAATGCCTTCGATACTTGAGTTTATAACTCAATTATCCACTACCCAGTTCGCAAAAGCCGCTTCTCACCCAAATGCCTTCTCCGTAGTGCTACCAACTACGACGAGCAACTTCCACATACGCATAAGCTTCCAAAGCTTACACTTACCCGCTAAACGCCCCCGCGGCAAAAACAGAATGGAAAAATTGATACCCAAAAAGTCATTGTGTGTAAATCTTTCCGGCGGAGGTATGGACTAAGGTCCGGTACTCCCAGGGAGGGGGTTTTTAGTGAGTACAGTCTCACAGTACCTCGATATCCCACGGAACCTATGGGGACGTGAATGGGGTCTGCATGAGCATTTCCCCCTCCTGCATCAAAAAAAAAATGAATCCAGGTCATTTTCTATAAATTAATTTAATAGGGTGTTTTGTATGGGTATTGGTAATATTACTTGTAAGTTACCGGTAATATTGCGGGTAACATTACCCATTTTTAAATTACCGGTAATTTTACATGACTACATGTATGGTTACGACACGGTGACGTCGCTTTTAGACCGTGATTTTGATGAACTACAAGCTAACTGCGTTGATGAACAATTAACAGCTGATGCAAGATATTTATAGAAGATTTGTCATTGAAGCATGGATACTACAAAGTTTTTATGAATGACAATTTTTATAGTATCCTAAAAATTGCGAAGTGGACCTCTTATTAATCAATACCACACGCCCACATGTCAAAATAATATCGCAAACTTTATTGGTAGCTGACTGTCCTAGCACCTCTAAAAACCGATAACCACCAGTTAAGTGCTAATAATAAATGTACGATTCCGACAAGATTGACAAACATTTAATTAACATACTAATTTTAAAGCAAGGTAAAACGTTATTGTAACCAAAATGTGCATTCAACCTCTAGACCGCCATAAAACGCAGCGAAGTTATAACTAAGTGTTAATTTTTCTGACAGATGATAGCCGAATAAATGTATTTTATCGATCGAACAGCCCAGTTCATTGCAATCAGCATAATTCGATTGCAAATTTCTCACAGCTTCCGTGCTTTCAAAGAAGCAGGCTACGACACTAAATACACCAATAGTAGTTAAGGTGACAACCTTCACTTGCAAAGAAAATAAAATGCAAATATGTGATAAGGCAACATTGTAAACTATGAATATGAGCATATTTTCCTTGAAATAAAACAAATGAATGAAACATATAGAGCCCACGAAAAAATTATCAGTTATTGAGTCAATTTCTGGACATTTTTACGCAAAACATCTACATCACAAAAATAAACAATATGAAATTAAAAAAAAGATTGAAAAATAAAACTAAAGA
The DNA here is from genome assembly GCA_964006375.1 of Tillus elongatus. Classification (NCBI taxonomy): domain Eukaryota; kingdom Metazoa; phylum Arthropoda; class Insecta; order Coleoptera; family Cleridae; genus Tillus; species Tillus elongatus. The sequence continues at coordinate 178,768,190 of OZ023264.1, read as the reverse complement.
AACTGTACAAAATGTCGGCCATGTTGTTTACGATACATAATAATTTCTCTTCGGACACCTTTGAATTTCTTCTTGCGACAATTGTGAAAAAGCTAGTCGTACTATCTGCTCAAGAGATTCCCTTGAGACACATGGTGTTTGGTACACTTTACTCTTTATAACACCCCAAAGATAGTAGTCGAGAGGTGTTAGGTCAGGTTATCTTGGTGGCCATTACCATAGTCCACCTCTTCGAATCCATCTGTCAGCAAACAACAGGCTCAATTTTTCTGTTATAATTCTAGTTCATTCAAAAAATCGCTTGCTTTTGAATTCAGTATGTCTAGATCTTTTTCCAAAGACAAGTTCTCGTTGTAAATTCAGAATGATAAGCTATTGCTCATTAATAAACAAAAAACGTTAAAACCAAATTTATGCTGATGATTAGTTTCCCGAACTAGATGAAGATCTGGGTTTGACAAAAGTGATTGTTTCTGGAATTGACTATGCCATCCCTTGAAAATTTGGCTCCGTCTGTCCAAATAATTCTTTCAAGATAAGAGTTACCACCATCAAGTTGTCCATTAACTGCGTACAAAATAGCTGTCTTCTTTGGAAATCCTCATCTACGAGGGCTTGCACATTTTTAAATTAATAATTATGCATACCGGCTTTGTTGACTTATCTGCTGAACTGATATGAAATGCAACTTCCAGCTCCTACTGCTCTGATAGACCCTTGAGGATCTGCACTGAAATACCCCAAAACGTTAATTTTGTTTTCATTATTACCTGTCACCGGTTTCTGCCTGTTTCTGTTAACTTTAACCTTGCCGTGATTAAAAAAGTCTTCTTTAACTTTCGAAACTTGAGTTTGGTGAGAGGAGTTAAATGAGGATACCTCTCATTAAAAGTTCTCGCAATTCTTTCTAACATTTTGCCACGCTCGCCATATTTATAAAATATATTAAGAATATCACGATTAGTGTAATGACAGTATCGCAAAGAGAGGGTCAGCAGAACCATTTATGGGACCAGAACCGGCTCTGGGCGTGTCAAAGAGCACTGCCAGGGGAGCCATTAAGTCCTGGGTCAGAAACCAACACAAGGTGTACTGGGCGGACTGTCCAGGGCTCAGACATGGGAAGTCAAAAATTGACGGACCCAGTTCTAAGAGAGCTGTGGAGCTGCTAAACCTTAGCAGAGGACAGCTCAGAAACACAACAGGTCTCTTGACGGGACACATGGCCGTCAAGAAACACCTGCATAAAATGGGGCGGTTCGAAGGGGACCTCGCATGCAGACTCTGCGGAGAGGGGGAGGAATCAGCCCAGCACATCTTGTGTGAGTGTATAGCTCTGGACCGGAAAAGACAACTGATCTACGGTCACTCTAGACCGGAGACAGAGCAATATAAAACTTCACCCTACCAATCGCTGTGCAGACTAGTTCAAGGCACAGTGATCTTGGAATGGGTGGAGTAAGACTAAGGGTATGCACAATCAACCAAGAGTTGCGGTGCTATCGGGGCGGCAAGGCCGCAGACGAGCCCTGAGGGAACAAAAAAAAAGTATTATTATCAGCCACGATAAGACAATTAACTATCTGCCAGTTTAGATTTACAGTATTTGTCAAATATGAACTTTAAAACCATCCAAAGCACACTTGCGACAATACATACAAGTCGAATAAGAGTTTTTTCACATTTTTTTTTTTGTAATATCGCTGTATATATTCGTTTTAGCTATAGGGTATGCTATAACATATCTATAGAGAATAAAATTCCACGTCGAATGGAGTGAAAATTTTCTGGCTATTTCATTTAAAATAAGAAAGTTATTGATTGGCATTTAAAGTGGCAAAAAAGTGAACGGAAATACCAGTCCGCCCTGTATAACATTTTTGAATACTATTAATGGCCTCTGATAGAACACTCCTTGGTATTTACCAAGAATAAACTTTTCAACGTTACAATTATTGGTAATAATGACATTTTAGTTAGTCACTCCATCTGTCAAATTTTTTTGAAAAAATTGAATAGGTATCTCAAAAACAATTAAAAATAGGAAAACGATTCAAAATGGGGCAGCTTCAGAATTTTACGTAAAATTTAAAAATACAACAATATTTAAAGTGCTTCATTTGAAAAAAAAATTAATGTCACTTCCGGTTCAACCGGAAGCTACAGCGCACTGAAAATGTTATAGAAAAATACATAGCATCGTATTATAGCTGCAATCAAAATTTCAGTCTCTTCTATTTCTCTATAAACCTCAAATGAATCAGTTAGATGAATCACCCTGTATACAACATATACATTTTAGTGAATTTTCTTTAAGAAATTCACTAATGAGGAGAACGCAACTTTTGAATTTTGAAAAAATTTCTTTAAATGAGCGCTATATAGGACCCCCGGAACCCAAATCAGAGGTCGGCGTCAGACTTTATATATATATATATATATATATATATATATATATATATATATATATATATATATATATATATATATATATATATATATATATATCACACCGATAACTCAAAAAATAATGGGCCGATTTTGATAAAATTTGGTAAGTACCTTCCTTTCGCAAGTGGCTTGGATAAGTTCGTTAGCCAGGAAAATCTGACTAGTTTTTCCCGGAAAATTTTGCGTTTTCTTTCGGAAAATTCTTACATCTCTGGAAATAACAAAGTTAGGGCAACCATAATGAGTAGGAAGGTATATATCATAAAAAGAAAATCATGCACTAAAATTTGAATCTCTACGTTAAAATAAAAAAAAAGTTATAAGCTTTTAAGTTTTCCTTCCTAAAACGTCAAAAAAGTCGCGATTCGAAACGTCAAAATTAACATGTTCTAAATAGGGAACCTAAATGAACAGAAGTTAGAAAGCCTTAAGTTTCAGCTACAATCTTCATTGTTCTTTATTTTATTAAAATATTTGCTAAAAATTAATTTAAAATAGATCCTTTATGTGATGTTTTGGTAGCAGTTTCAGTTATTTATTTAATTCTAATAACGACTCAGATTACGTTATTATTTAGCGTTTTTTCTTCAATTGGGCAAAGTGGGAGTTTTTTATGGAGAAACTGTATTGGTAAACAGTTTCTCCTTTCTATGGACTTCTGTAAGGTGAGTTTTTTTTACAGTTTGCGTTTCTAGCTCCGTTCTAGCATGATTACCCTGCACAGAACCTCAAATTTGCTTTAAGTCTGTTAACTGTGTTGTGGAGTTGAGATCACAGCATTTGTCCGATGGTTAATGCATAAAGGGGTTCCTCTAAGCATGTTTCTGAATTATTTTTCAAAAAAAAAAAAAAAACGATGCCCTAATCAGCTAATTTACCTATAAATGTTATTAATATTAAAAAAAATGAAAACAACGCTTGTGCCTCGAATAAAGTTTTTTTCGTCATATGAATTTTCCTTCTCCCGTTTCGCATCCGTTCACCACATTGGGCACAGAAAATATAGGAATTTACTTAAAATTGTCACTTATAATTGAAGGAAAATAAAACTTGTTCTAGGTATGCAACGTTAAGTGCGATGTTAAGTGAAACGACGTAAAACGAATCATTGGGAATCAATATAATGTACATACATATTTGTGACCGCAAAATTATTAAAAAACAGTATTCATTTACGCATGTATTATGTACTCCTTTTTTACCTACTATTTTGGACTTTTTTTCGAATAACAACCGAATAAGTTTCAACGTTAAAGGGGACATTGCCTACAACAAACTACGACGCTAGAATGAACCAACGTTAAATGAGACGAAAACCATTTCAGGTTAAGGGACAAAAAAATATGAAAGCTTTCGTACTAAAAAAAATTAAAAAAAATTAAAAAATAAGGATTCTTATAAGGCGTAATACAATAGTGCATAAAAGTCCATGGCAACAGTACATGTCATATTCAACTGACAAATGAGTTTCACAAATGTCAGATCTACTTTCAAAGTGACATGTAAATATGTATTTTGTTTTCTGGCATGTGTAATGCAAATATAGGCATGCTCTTCTTCTAACATTCATATTGATTTTTGGCCATCACAATTTTACTCATAGAGTTGGCTACAATTTTAGTGAATTTTGAAAAGATTTCAACAAATGAGCGCGAACTAGGCCCCATAGAACCCATATCCGGGTTAGTTTCAGCTTCTATCTGTTTTCATATATACAGAGTGACGCATTTCTAGCGTAAATATCAATATATCCATTATTATAAAAGATATGAAAAATAATAATATATATATATATATATATATATATATATATATATATATATATATATATATATATATATTTCTATATATATATATATATATATATATATATATATATATATATATATATATATATATATATATATGTTAATTATACGATGTCTGAAGCTCCATCTTAAAATAATAAAATTATTTTTACAATCACAGGGTGGTTTCCTAATCGAACACGCCTTATATTATTGCAATTTTTGCATTTTCCATCGAAAGATAATGCATATTTGTAAGAAAATAAATTCGGGACTCAGCAAGTGCGGTATGGTAGCGATTTTTTTATAAAATGTTTCTTTCGATGGCTTAATTTGCTATTAACCTATGGTTAGTTGGCCAGGAAACCAGTTTTTTTGGGCACATTTTAAGTTTATTTTCGGAAGATTTTTGTACATTTACAAACAATAAAGTTATTTTGATGAAATGTGGTACATTGTTTCTCCTATATAGGTTATAATGGTAACCAAATTTGAAGCAAACTTTCTTAAAAAAATTATATATTTCCTATTAAAAACATTTTTATAAAAATTCACTACCATAACGCCCTTGCTGCGCCCAAACTTTTTTCAACTGATTTCATTTAATTTACTCAGTGAAAAATTACGAATAAATAAATAGTTGCCTGGAAGGAAAAGCCTTTTATTTTTCAGGTGTACGTAATCCGATGAAATCGCTCGTGAACAAGACGAGATTTTAGTTTGTCTAGTAGACAATGCAGAAATTAGTTCAAGAAGAATAAATGCAGCATATGAGAAAAATTTAAAAGGTAAACATTCAGCGTAAAAGAACAGAAATTAGTTTTTCTATGCAAAGCGGCGAATAAAGGCATAAAAGATCACCCACAAAATACACAATTAATCTGTACGTAAATTTTTTATTTTATTTCAACAACACACCATGAGGGCTTACGGCCTAAATACTATCGTACCGTGGGTGTCGACAAGGAGGAAAGAGGCAACTTGTTAATTCTGGACTTGAAGGTTCGGAGAAGAAGGAGAAACATCTGCCGGCAAGGAATTCCACAACTTGGAAGTCCTCGGGACCAAAGAGCGGGCATAACAAGATGTTCTATGTCTGGTGACCTGGACAGTAAAAGGGTGCATTCGCTCTGTTCCCCTGGTAGATCTGTTGGGGGCAGCAGATGGAGGAACTATGGAAGAAAGCTCCTCTGAGTAGTGCCCGTGCAGATATCTATAAAAGAGAGAGAGGTCACCAACGGCACGTCGGTGGAGAGAAATTTGCTGTCCAGGTACAGAGTTTTGGTGGTAGGCCATAGGCCGGAAATTTAATAAGCAGCGCTGCGTGCCAGACCTGGTCGAATGCTTTGGATATGTCTAGAGCGACAATCTGGGATTCACCGTGTAGTTCCATAGATTTGTTCCAAGAATGGGTGACAAAGGAAAGGAGGTCGGCAGTTGATCTGCGCTGACGGAATCTATACTGCATATCGTGGATTAGACTGTGTTTTTCAAGAAATTTTAATAATTCGGTGTTTATATACTTTTCAATCACTTTAGAGACGACTGAAAGAAGAGAAATAGGCATGTAGTTGCTAGGAAGCGCTTTGGAACCTTTCTTGGGGACGGGTTGTACTCGAGCAGTTTTCCAGTTACTAGGGAATATGCCTCTATTGTAAGATATCTGAAACAGACGAGTCAGGACAGGAGCAAGTTCTGGGCACATTTTTTGAGAACAATTGCTGGGATCTGGTCAAGGCCAGAGGCTTTCCTGGTATTAAGAGAAGAGAGCATCTTTTGTACCTTTTTAGTTTTGAAAATGATATCCGTCATTTTATGGGCGACATTGGTGGTTGAACATTTGGAGGTAAGTTGAGAGTAGAATTGCCGGAAAACATGATTAAGGTATTGACATATTACGAACATGAAGGATTTGCGTCATATTAAAACATATCGTAATTGAAATCAATCATTGCAACGACGACGATATGTTACGATAGTGTGAAAACATGATTTGATAATGAATAATTGTCAAACCGCAAAATGAACTGGAACTAATAACAAAATTTTGCGCTTCTATATGCGACTGACTATCGGTCAGAATTTCCAATAAAAAGAACTGCTGCCTATATAATTAGGGTTACTGTTTGTTTATGAACTACAAGATAATAGAAAAGTCAAGGTTGCCTTGCTTTCAAGCCAGCTTTTACCTGACAGGGCCTGTCAAATATCAAAATTACAAATGAAACTAATTGTTAATGTAAAGTTTTTGAGGTGTATTAAAAAGTGCTAATATTATTACGGTTAGTGCTAGCTTAACTGGAATTTCCCATAGCAACGAGATCGCGTTATTTACAGGCTTATGTGGACTTAAAATTATGATTAATTAATTGCGTTATCTCGTTGAATATTCCGCCCAGAAATAACCCAGTTTTAATACGAAAAGTCTGAACGCAGCAAGTTTCATGAACATATGTATATCAAATCACGGAAAATCACAGAATAATTAGTTTAGAAAATACAAATTTGTTTGAGCAAAACTTTAGTAAATGTTTATTTTCCGCACATGTGGTCGATTCTTATGAAAATTTGTATACAGGCGCTTCTTAGGGTGTAGATGACGAAAATCACAATAAAAATGAGGGCGGAAGCAAACCTTGGGGGGATTTGGATTTTTTTGTAGGAAAAGCTTAAGCTGAACTCACTTTTGTGACATGTTTTGGAGCATATCTCGCTTGACATGACCGATATAAAATACAGGGTGTAATCCTCTATTATATTTCACCCTGATATAGTACGTACACTCCCTATACTGTTTACGTATCTCTGTAGATTTCTTCTCATCAAGCTAAAGAAGGGTGTATTCCTCCATTATGTTTCATTTTATACAGGGTGGCGCATTGAAAACTAAACAGACCGATTTTCTTCCAGATAAAATTTTTTTTTTAAGAAACGCTGAAACACGTCAATTTTAATATTGAGGGGGACATGTTTTGACATAATATTAAACTTTGTTACATCAACCCCTCAAGGGTGGTGATAACAACCCTTATATTTTAAATAGGGATGGTTCGAGTGTTACATCATTTGAAAGCTCTTTCTTTTCTGAATTCAGCACAATTATTTTTTGGAAGTTTTATCAACTTGTTTAAAAATTATTCACAGTTGGAGTTGCAAGAACGTATTTCATTGATTGTGATAAGAAATGCACTAATTAGTCAATTTTTCGTTAAAAAACCTAAAAAAAACAAACCCAAACGTTCAAAAATTTTTATTCAGTTAAGTAAGTGTTCAAATTGTTGACCACCAGCTTCCATACAAAAGTACAAATTTTGTTCAAAACGAGCTCTGGCATTCTGGAGCATTTGTGGAGTTATTAGACGGCATTCTTCAACAATTCGTCGTCGTAATTCGTCCAGAGACTCCGGTTCTGTTGCGTAAATTCTACTCTTTAAATGGCCCTATAGAAAAAAGGCTGATCTAGCGGGCCACTTAATAGCACATCTACGCCCAATCCATTGTCCTGGAAACTCTCTGTTCAAAAACTCCCTAACACGTTGTGAAACATGCAGGGGAACTCCATTGATTTTCTTGATAGCGATCATCATTTTCAACAATGTCAATTAGTAGAGGGTAAACGATATCTTATAGTAACTCCAAATACGTTTCGACACTCAAACTGCCATCAAGAAAAATTGGTCCGATTAAACGGTATCCAAAAATGCCAGTCCAGACATTCAATTTCTGTGGAGTTTGAGCGTGAAAATTTCTTGGATTGTTATCTGCCCAATAACGACAATTATGACGATTGACTGTAGAGTTTAATAAAAACGTACACTCGTCTGAAAAACAGATATTGAACAGAAAGTTCCAGTTATCAGCTATTCGTGCAGTCATAACATCACAAAACTCCAGCCGCCGATCAAAATCATCTTCATTCAGTTGTTGTACAAGATGAATTTTATACGGGTGAAATTTATGATGCTTCAATATTCGCTGAATAGTTCTTCTTTTTATGTTTGAAACAGTGGCCAATTTTCTCGTGCTCAAAGTTGGGTCTGCAGCAATTTGTCCTAATACTTCAATCTCAGTAGTCTCACTTCTAACCAGAAATTCACGTACATGATCCCGTTTTTTGTTGGCTACTGAACCACTTTGTCCAAACTTTGCAACTAACTCCAAAATGTATTTTCTGTTAACATGTCTGTTCGGATGTCGTTCATTAAACAAATTTGCGGTACGCTTGGCACAGTCATCTTTTTTTTTTTAAGAGTAATTATCTCAACTCTTTCTTCTACAGAATACACCATTGTGAAATTAATTTTCGGCAGTACTATCAAGTATAAAACCGACCAATAAACTGAAATAATAAACCGCATTTCTCTCATTCCGATGAGAAATGTTCTGATAGTCAATTCTTTGTTTACAAACCAACAAAACATTGACTATCAGCACACTTCTTATCGGAATGAGTGAAATGCGTTTTTGCATCTTCAACTGTGAATAATTTTTAAACGAGTTGATAAAACTTTTAAAAAAATTAGTGTGCTGAATTCAGAAAAGAAAGAGCTTTCAAATTATGTAACACTCGACCCATGTTCCCTATCTAAAATATAAGGGTTGTTATCACCACCCTTAAGGGGTTGATGTGACAAAGTTGAGTTTTATGTCAAAACATGTCCCCCTCAATATTAAAATTGACGTGTTTCAGCGTTTCTTAAGAAAATAATTCTCTGGACACAAATCGGTCTGTTTCGTTTTCAATGCGCCACCTATATAGTACGTGCAGGTACTGTCTACGTATCAGTAGATTTCCCTCCTTTTCATCGAGCTAAAAAAGGGTGTATTGCTCTATTATATTTCATATGAAATAATAAACTTTTTCTAATTCTATTCAGGCTGTAAATTGAATCATAACTTCCACATAGCTGTCATAATTTACTCTCTTCACAAAGCCATTCTCATGGAATGACTTTAGCGCACTTGACTTAACCACAAACAAAAAAATATTCGCATTCCTGTATTCATAAACTTCTGACGTCATATATTTATTGAAAAAATGTCAATTTTCACCAAATCACCCCTCATGTATCACCTATCCCCTGAAGCGATCTTACTCAAAAACAATTCGAAGCGCTCCTTTGTCGGGTGCTAACTGGATACCAAATTTGCAGAAGATATCTCAATTGGTTCGAAAGTTATTGCGCCTCCTAACAGACAGACAGACAGATAAAAAAGTACGTTTCAGAATCAAGTTTTCCATATGTTTTGAGACTTTTTACGCCGTTTTAGCAAAAATACACGGAGTCACAACAGGCAACCAGTGCACATTTGCAGCAACATTCGGAAAACCCTCAATTCGAGGGCAACAACCAAAATCGCCACAAGGCAAAGATATCACTCCTGGGTTCCGGATGCTCACGCAGGTGATATCTTTGCCTCGTGGCGATTTTGGTTGTTGCCCTCAAATTGAGGGTCTTCCGAATGTTGCTGCAAATGTGCACTGGCTGCCTGTTGTGACTCCGTGTATTTTTGCTTCTTCATCCAGAGTGTTCCCATCTTCACCTATACCGTACTGATGATAGCTAATAAGCTTGAAACACGTGTATGCGGTTGTCTCCCTGCGGCCTTGCCCTAATATATATATATATATATATATATATATATATATATATATATATATATATATATATATATATATACACACACACATAAACATATCAAAATTGAAGCTGACCCGGGCTATGTGTGTTCTATGGGGTCTAATTAGCGCTCATTTGAAGAATTTTTTTAAATTCAAAAGTCGGGATCTCCTAATTGGTGTTTTTTATTAAGAAAATTCACTAAGAACTAAACGGCGAACAGTTAGAGCTACTTTTTCTTGAAATGAATTACCCAAAAAGAAGTAAATATAAGGTAATTATCCTTTTGAAATAAGATAATTTATTATTACCTAAATCAAACGCTTCGTGTAATGAAACAGATGCTCTTGGGTTCTCAAAAAAAAAAAAAAAAACTAAACACGTAATAGTTACAGCATTTGTGTTAATAAATTGCCTAAAAATAAGTAGATGTAACATATATCCATCATCTGATATAAACCTACGCGTAGTAAGACTGAAAAATAACGACTGTTATTTTTCACTGTAAAACGATGTGGCCTTATTACTTGTTCAAGCCTTTCGCAATAATTTCTCCTCACGAAAGAAAGATAAAAAATAAAAAATTCAAGATGCTTTTTCATTTTTGTTATACATGTCTCGGACTCCAAGACTGGTAATAAATTATTAGTTGAAGTTCAGAGTTACGGCATATCGTTTCGGGCCTTAGAGGACACTGACTCGCCATCAACCATATAAGTTACACTGTTGCTTTTATTTACATACAAAAATAACCAGTCGTTTAACACGTGCAACAGACTATAACCTGAAAAGACGCAGACACATAAAATTTGCGAGAGGTGTATCACAAATGGTTTTCAGCAAATGTTCACAAAATGAAATTCACAAGTGACGAATAATCGATAAGATTTCCAAAAAATGTGGTTTTATGAAAACAAACTTAAGCACTTATAGGTTTTATTCAACTTCCATTGCAATTCCTATACAGTTAATGCGTGACTAATAAAAAGTCTGGACGCAGCAAGTGCGTTATGGTAGTGAATTTTCAATAAAATGTTTTTAATAGAAAATATGTGTGTTCTTTTTTAAAAAAGCTGCATCAAATTTGGTTACCATTATAACCTATATAGTAGAAACAATGTGCCATGTTTTAGCAAAATAACTTTATTGTTTGAAAATGTACACAAATTTCCGAAAGTAAACTTAAGGTATTCCCGAAAAACTGATTTCTTGGTCAACCTTATAGCTTAATAGCAAAGCTATTCAAATTAGAAGCATTTAATGAAAATTCGCTACCATAACACACTTGCTGCGTCCCGATTTTATTTTCTTACAAACATGCATTATATTTCGATGGAAAATGCAATAACATAAGGCGTGTTCGATTAAAAAAAAAAGAAATTTTGTATCACCAACGACTTACCACCTGTAAGTTCGTTAACGAGGAAAATCTGTTCAGTTGAAACAGATTAAACAATGATTTCTTTTAATTAGACAGACGGATTCCCCATATCAGTGACAGTTCTGAGCTGACCTTAAATGTATGGAATTTCGACCACGAAATTATAATGCATGTAAGAAAATAAATTCGAGACTCAGCAAGTGCGTTATGGTAGCGAGTTTTTATTGAATGCCTCAAATATGAATAGCTCAATTTGCTATTGAGCTATAAGGTTCGTTGGCCAGGAAACTAGTCTTTTTTCGGGAACATTTTAAGTGTATTTTCGAAAAAATTTTGTACATTTTCAAACAATAAAGTTATTTTGATGAAATATGGTACATTATTTCTACTATATATGTTATACTGGTAACCAAATTTGACTGTTTTCTTAAAAAACACATATTTGCTATTTAAAACATTTTAATGAAAATTCACTATTATAACGCATTTGCTGCGTCCAGGCTTTTTAATATTTAGCTCAAGACACCTTATAATTAATGTATACAATTTTTTTCGTATCTTGTATAAAGCGGATATATTGAGCTTTATTGATTTTTTTTACAAACATTCGACAAAAATTAGATACTATTAAACGATAAACTCTATAGCTGAGACTACTGCCAAAACATCAGAGTTTATTTGAAATGAATTTTCTGGAAATATTTTAGTAAAATGAAGGACAATGACGGTTGAAGCTAAGACTCAAGGGTTTGTAAAACATTCTTCTTGAGACATTTTCTTTCCATAGCACATATTAGTTTCAGCTTCTTTGCCTAAATGTTGCCAATTGTCGAGATTGGCAACATTAATACAAACAACCTGAAACAAATACGCATTATATAAAGAAAATGTCGCAAGAAGAGTGTTCTGCAAACCCTTAGTTTCAGTTTCAACCGTCATTGTTCGTCATTTAACTAAAATATTTACAGAAAATTCATTTCAAATAGACCCTTTCCCTGATGCTTTGGCTGTAGGTTTAGATAAGTTTATGGTTTAACGGTCTATAATTTTTAGCTAATTTTCGTAGAAATAGTTCGTTAATGAGGAAGCCTCGACTTTTGAACTTTAAAAAGATTACTTCAAATAAGCTCAAACTAGGTCCCCTAAAATCCATACCCGGGTTTACTGTCAGTTTTTATCTGTTTACATATATACAGGCTGACGCATTTCTACGGTAAAGCTCAATATAATTGTTATTATACAAGATAAGAGAAAAATTGTATACATTAATTATAGGCCGTCTTAAGCTCCATCCTATAAAAATATTTTGACAACCACAGGGTGGCCCATAAATCGTTGATAATCGCTACAATTGTTTTTCGAATACTCTTCTATTATTGCATTTTTTATCGAAAGATGATGCATGTTTGAAAAAAAAAATTATATTGAAGTTAAATGGGTATTCAGATAAGTGCAAATTATAGCCGTAGATTTTTTTATTTGAAAATATACAATAAGAACTTTTCTTAGCTGTATGTGGATATAAACAAATAAAAATAATTCAACTAATGGGAAGGTTCTAATTCGCGCCCATTTGACGAGATTTTTCGAAGGTCGCGATCTTTTATGTAGCGAATTTTTTAAGGAAAATTCGCTAAAACCGTCTAATAAACAAAACACCTAGAGGACTGATATACAGCATACAGAAACGTTTTTTCCTATGCTGATGATGTAATATTAGTAAGGGCATGTGTATTCTGTGTTGTCCTGTAGACTTCCGACGAATTTAATTTCGATTACCCTCCGCAGGACAGGGCACAGGATATCGTGTAATGCACTCCACCTACTAACTAAAGCTGGTGACCTGGGGCGATGCAATCTGCAGGCCCCCGAAACGGTCGGAGAAAGGAGAGAGAGGTTGCAATGGCCAAGGTCGTTACCGGGCCCGCCTCTGGTCGTTAACACCGCGACCTTCCAAGTACGCGTCCGAGTGGCCCCCTGAGGTCCGCCAACTCATCTGCTTCACTTCTACCGGACAACTCATCCCATTACGACACCGCTGGCTATCGTACATACAGACCGTGATACAGCACTGGGTGTATTATGCATGCAGACTATACCAAAAAGAAATAGCTCCTAGCCTCATTAGAATAGTGGTACAGATAATACAGATGCAAAGGCTTTTTCTATAGTTTCATGATTACCTGTTACTTATTTACCATAATATCGTAACCAGACTAAATTAACCTGGTTGTACAAGAGAAAATTTCGCGACGCAGCAAGTGCGTTATAGTAGCGAATTTTCATAAGAATTGTACACTATTATTATACGGCATATTAGTAGAGTTAATACTTCAAACTTACAAACCTTGAAGATCGATTTTAGAGGTCCTAGTACGCGCACATTCGAAGAATTCTTTCGAAAGTGTTACCATCGATATCTCTCTATTATCAAACAAATCTTGCGTTCTAACTCCTTTTGAGAAAAATGGCGAAAACTCAATTTTCTATGAAGCTAAAGAACTAAATTTTGCTATATCTGTAGATAGTGTAACTCTCTTTAAAAGAAACTTGTTGCCTCGTTATTCGCCGGCAATTCTACTCCCAGTCCACCTCCAAATGTTCACCAACAACAGTCCCCAATGTCGCGCATAAAATAACAGATATCATTTTCAAAACTAAAAAGGTACGAAAGATGCTTTCTTCTCTTAATACCAGGAAAGCCTCTGGCCTTGACGAGATCCCAGTAATTGTTCTCAAAAAATTGCCACCAGAACTTGTTCTTGTCCTGACTCGTCTGTTTCAGACATCTTACAATAGAGGCATATTCCCTAGTAACTGGAAAACTGCTCGAATACAACCCGTCTCCAAGAAAGGATCCAAAGCGCTTCCTAGCAACTACAGGCCTATTTCTCTCCTTTCAGTCGCCTCCAAAGTGATGGAAAAGTATATAAACACCGAATTACTAAAATTACTTGAAAAACACAGTCTAATCCACGACAGGCAGTATGGATTCCGTCAGCGCAGATCAACTGCCGACCTCCTTTTCTTTGTCACTCATTCTTGGAACAAGTATATGGAACTACATGGTGAATCCCAGATTGTCGCTCTAGACATATCCAAAGCATTCGACCAGGTCTGGCACGCAGCGCTGCTTAATAAACTTTCGACCTGTGGCCTACCACCAAAACTCTGTACCTGGAGAGCAAATTTCCTCTCCAAACGGAGCATTTCTGTTGTCGTGGATGGCCATTCCTCTAAACTGCATCAAATTAATGCAGGAGTTCCTCAAGGTTCAGCTTTAGTCCCTACTTTGTTTCTTCTCCACATCAATGACCTCCTCTAGCACATCCAACCCAGTTTACAGTTACGCGGACGACAGCATCCTTCACTCAAATATACAATATTCTAAGCCTGTCTCTTTCGCCCAATTAGATGAAGATCGCAGACTCATGGAGGGTTCTGTCTCCGTGGATCTCGAAAAAATATTAGACTGGGGAGGTAGAAATATTGTACAATTCAACCCCACCAAATCACAGTCTTGCTTTCTTTTTCATAAGAGATACACCAGTCCTAGACCCATGACAATGAACAACCAAGTTATTCAAAGTAATGAGTCCTTTTCACTTGTTGGCATTTCTGTGGATCGAAATCTGAATTGGCACCAACATGTCACATCAATTGCAGAAGCGGCTGCTAAGAAATTAGGTTTCCTCTTCCGGGCTCGCAAATACTTTTCACCGGCTAATCTCTATACCTTATATACTTCACAAATAAAACCAAACCTCGAATACTGCTCCCACATCTGGGGTGCTGCTGCCGCTTCTACACTCGCTATCCTGGACCCTGTACAAACAAAACTGGAGGCAAAAAAAAGGGACTCGATAAAGGAGAGACAATTAAGAAACTTGCAGCAGGGTATGGCGTAGGAGAAGTCACCGTCGGAGACTGGCGTCGGAACAGACTGAAAATTGAACAATTCTGTTCTGAGCGGGATTCGGAAGATCCGCCTCGGGCACAAAAAACTAAAAAGCTTTGGGAGACTGTGGATCGGCTAACTAAAGAAGAGAGAAAGGATCCTGCAAGAAACATTAAAGTTGAAGGTGATAACTCATTAAATAACTCCAACCCGGAGGAAATAGCCAACGCGTTCAATAAATATTTTTCATCCGTTGGGAGAGCATTGGCACAAAAAATACCGTCTGCGGGGGACAGTCTTAAGGTAGATATGAAGCCATACAGCATTTTTCTAACACATGTGAGTCCTAAGTTATTGAATGCATAGTGAGTATGAAGGTACTAAAATATTTCCAGAAAAATTTGTCGATTGAAAAGTGCAACATTTAACGCGTTATAACTTTAAAAATATTGATTTTAGAAAAAAAAGTTTTCAGTAAAAATTGTAGGAAATTTGTCGACTGAAAAGTTAAGTTATAAGCGTTTTATTTTTTAAACAATTATTAACAAAGATATATGTAAAAAAGTCAATAAATGAATGCTAATAGTCGTATAAGTTGTAAACTGCTCCTGGGTTGGACTCAATCACTGTGGAGAATTTGAGGGAACTCGTGTATGTTATTGCAGTCCCGCTGACTATCTTAATCCACAGAGCCATAGAACTTGGTATTTTTCCAGACATTCTAAAGAAGACTGTAATAAAACCACTATTTAAGGGAGGAAACAATGACGAAATGCCAAATTATAGACCGATATCCTTATTATCAAATGTGGCCAAGGTTTTCGAAAAAATCAGAAAATAACAAGCTATCTAAAGAAGCATAACATCTTAGCAGAATCGCAGTTTGGCTTCAGAGAGGGTCTGTCAAAACAGAATGCGTTAAATACCCTAACTACAGAAATTTATTCTGCCCTTGATAAGCAAAGACAAAGTATTTGCATCTTTCTAGACGTCGAAAAGGCCTTCGACGCTGTTGATCACAGGATTCTTCTCAGAAAATTGGAGGGTATCGGTTTTAGGGGTGTTCCGCTGCTTTTGATTGAGGATTATTTGCGGTCTACAAGGCAGTGCACAAAGATTGACGACAGCTGCAGCGATTTTGAGGTGGTTGAATTTGGCGTTCCTCAGGGTACAGTCCTGGGCCCGTTGTTATTTAGTTTGTATATCAACGATATATTTAATGTGCAGACAGCTGGTAAAGGACAGCTGGTAAAGGAGGAAACAGGGACGAAATGCCAAATTATAGACCGATATCCTTATTATCGAATGTGGCCAAGGTTTTCGAAAAAAATATTTGTCAGAAAATAACAAGCTGTCTAAAGAAGCAGAATCTAAGTTTGGCTTCAGAGAGGGTCTGTCAACACAGAATGCGTAAATACCCTAACTACAGGAATTTATTCTGCTCTTGATAAGCAAAGACAAAGTATTTGCATCTTTCTAGACGTTGAGAAGGCTTTCGACGCTGTTGATCACAGGATTCTTCTCAAAAAATTGGAGGGTATCGGTTTTAGGGGGTGTTCCTCTGCTTTTGATTGTGGATTGTTTACGGTCTAGAAGGCAGGGCACAAAAATTGACGACAGCTGCAGCGATTTTGACGTGGTTGAATATAATAAGAAAGTAAAATAATTTAATTATGTTTGCAGGACTGAAGAATCTATACCAGAAACTCAACTAAGTTACCTTGGTGTTACAAGAGAGAAAAAAACCCAAACTTCCCAAGTAATAAACGTTGCTCAAATAATAATAATAATTAATCAAATAAATAATAATTATATATTTGTCAGTGGCGCACAGGTTTCTTTTGGAAACTTATTGCAGTGATAGCAGATACGCACGGCCCTGGTGAAGTTGTCCGCACTTTTTACCAGTTAAATATGTACGTTTATAAATAACTTTTACCCGCCAAATTTCACTCGGATTACTACAATCGTTTTGGAGAAATCTGGAATAAACGAAGAAAAATCGGACCTATGTTGTTGAAAAGTCTTATTTTTACGCGAGGAATCTAACCACGAGCGACTGCACAAGTTTTTTGAAATACCTGTACAATCTTCCTCTTAAAAATTAGCAAGTTCTAAAGCTGGTCAGCTCTTTAATCATTGGCTGGTGTGGTATACTTGCAATATGGTAGGTGGTAGTGGAATTTTCCTTTACGTGATAGTAAAGGATTTTTTTCACGCCCGAGGAGGTACCACCCCTTGCATCAAGGGGCCAGTGAAGTCCCAACGGACATTTCCGGTTGTGGTGTATGAGTCGGTTTCCCTTATAAACAAAAATGATGATGGCTCCTCCTTGTACAAAAGATTCCGGAGATAAAATACCCCTCCGTTCGGACCTCCCGGAGAGGGGTGTGCAGGGGGCGCCAGCATCGAGATTTACAATATCCTTTTCGAATATATGTGGCCTAAATTCTAACCTGAACTCCGTCCACCATTTCCTCCAGGCTAATAGGCCCCAACTCCTCTTCCTCACCGAAACTCAAATCAGTGCCAAAACAGCCACTAATCACCGTAATTTTCCGGGGTATGAGCTCCTTACTTCTTTTAGATTGCATGAAGGCGTGTGTGCGTACGTCCGTAGCAATCTACCCTGCACCAGACTCCTCAATTTAGAAGCTGAAAGAAAAGACATACTATGGATAAAACTCTCTCTCAGGGCTGCAACTAAATTCATCTGTTGCATTTACCGGTCACCTGAAAAAACCGACCATCTGATTTCTGAATATCCTTCCTCCGAGGTCACTATTCTTGGTGACTTCAATGTCCATAATAAGGAATGGCTAGGATCTTCAAAAACCGATCAACAAGGAAGACCAGCGGAGGCCTTTGCAGTCAGCAATTCTTTAGCCAATTTGGTTCAGCAACCTACTTACTTTCCTCGCATCCCAACACACAGCTCAAATCCCTTGGATCTCCTTCTTAGTACAAATCCTGACTGCTATAAGATATCAGTCACCGCCCCCCTGGGTCGCTCAGACCACGCCATGGTCACTGCTTCCTGCGCAATGCAACCCGAGGTCACACAGTCATCACACCAACGTATCGTTTGGCATTAAAACTCCGCGAACTGGGACGAAATGCGAGATTACTTTTCCTCATTTCCATGGGCGTCTGTCTGCTTCTCTCATCCTGACCCCTCTGATATCTCACAAAACGTCACCGAAATTATCCAAGCTGCCATGGAATTATTTATTCCACGTACACTGAAAACCTCTGCAGCCACTCAAAAGCCCTGGTTCTCTAAATCCTGTGACAAGGCCAGACTTGAAAAGGTCAAAGCTCACAAAAAGCTTCTACACAATCCCAGTCAAGAAAACCGTCAAGCATTTAACGACGCAAGAAACCGCTATGTCCGCATTCTTTCTGAGGCAAAAACTCGTTTAATAACCACATCAAAAACAAAGTCCTCTTAAGCTCCAGCGGCAGCAAACCCTTCTGGATTCTTGCTAAATCTATTGGGAATAATTTCTGCAAGAGCACGTTCCCACCTCTTGTCTCAGGGGATGAAATTGTTTCTACCGCCCTGGGCAAGGCTGAACTTTTTGCCTCGTTGTTCGCCGGCAACTCTACTCTCAACCCACCTCCAAATGTTCAACCACCAACAGTCCCCAATGTCGCGCATAAATCATTTTCAAAACTAAAAAGGTACGAAAGATGCTCTCTTCTCTTAATACCAGAAAAGCCTCTGGCCTTGACGAGATCCCAGTAATTGTTCTCAAAAAATGCGCACCAGAACATGCTCCTGTCCTGACTCGTCTGTTTCAGACATCTTACAATAGAGGCATATTTCCTAGTAACTGGAAAACTGCTCGAGTACAACCCGTCCCCAAGAAAGGATCGAAAGCGCTTCCTAGCAACTACAGGCCTATTTCTCTCCTTTCAGTCATCTCTAAAGTGATGGAAAAGTATATAAACATCGAATTACTAAAATTTCTTGAAAAACACAGTCTAATCCACGACAGGCAGTATGGATTCCGTCAGCGTAGATCAACTGCCGACCTCCTTTCCTTTGTCACCCATTCTTGGAACAAGTCTATGGAACTACACGGCGAATCCCAGATTGTCGCTCAAGACATATCCTAAGCATTCGACCAGGTCTGGCACGCAGCGCTGCTTAATAAACTACCGGCCTATGGCCTACCACCAAAACTATGTACGTGGACAGCAAATTTCCTCTCCAACCGGAGCATTTCTGTTGTCGTGGATGGCCATTCCTCTAAACTGTATCCAATTAATGCAGGAGTTCCTCAAGGTTCAGCTTTAGCCCCTACTTTGTTTCTGCATCAATGACCTCCTCTCTAGCCGATCCAACCCAGTTCACAGTTACGCGGACGACAGCACCCTCCACTCAAATATACAATATTCTAAGCCTGTCTCTTTAGCCCAATTAGATGAGGATCGCAGACTCATGGATGGTTCTATCTCCGTGGATCTTCAAAAAATATTAGATTGGGGAAGTAGAAATCTTGTACAATTCAACCCCACCAAATCACAGTCTTGCTTTCTTTCTCATATAGGGTACACCAGCCCTGGACCCATCACAATAAACAACCAAGTTATTCAAAGTAATGAGTCCTTTTCACTTGTTGGCATCTCTGTGGATCGAAATCTCAATTGGCACCAACATGTCACATCAATTGCAGAAGCGGCTGCTAAGAAATTAGGTTTCCTCTTCCGGGCTCGCAAATACTTTTCACCAGCTAATCTCTATACTTTATATACTTCACAAATAAGACCAAACCTCGCATACTGCTCCCACATCTGGGGTGCTGCTGACACTTCTACACTCGCTATCCTGGACTTCATTCAGAAGAGAGCTATACGTCTCATCGGTGACCCTACCCTCACCCAAAGGCTGCCATCCCTTGTCCACCGACGTGCCGTTGGTGACCTCTCTCTCTTTTATAGATATCTGCACGGGCACTGCTCAGAGGAGCTTTCTTCCATAGTTCCTCCACCTGCTGCCCCCAACAGATCTACCAGGGGAACAGAGCGAATGCACCCTTTTACTGTCCAGGTCACCAGACGTAGAACATCTTGTTATGCCCGCTCTTTTGACCCGAGGACTTCCAAGTTGTGGAATTCCTTGCCGGCACATGTTTTTCCTTCTCCCCCGAACCTCCAAACCTTCAGGTCCAGAATTAACACGTTGTCTCTTTCCTCCTTGTCGACACCCACGGTACGACAGTATTTAGGTTGTAAGCCCTCGTGGTGTATTGTTGAAAAAAAAAACTTTTACCCGCCAAATTTCATTTGGATTGCTACAATCGTTTTGGAGAATTCTGGAATAAACGAAAAAAATAATCTTTAACATCCGGTAACTACGAAACGGAGAAAAATCGGACCTATGTTGTTAAAAAAAAAGTCTTATTTTTACGCGAGGAATCTAACCACGAACGACGGCACAAGTTTTTTTTTAAATACCTGTAGAATCTTCCTCTTAAAAATTATCTTTGAATGGCAGTGGTGAGTGGTAAGTGATTTTCATATCTAGATTGTTATGTCCAACTTTCAGTAAAGTTACAAACGCATTAGTATAAACAGAAAGTAAATTTGCAGGACTGAAAAAAAACAACAGAAACCCAACTAAATTAACTTGGTTGTACAAGAAAAACAAGGCTAATCACATGGAAACAAGCTGTTCCTGAGCGAAGACTGTTAGAAATGTTCTGTTCTAGAAATCATCTACAATCTGCATAACAACGCACATACCACACCAATCACGGTACAAGAAAACCGCGGTCTAGTCAGTAGTCAGTACACCTGATTATTGCTTCCAGCAACTTGGCTATAAATAGAAGCAAATTTTTGATGGCGTGCGTCTTACAGGAACGACACCGTGTAATTTTACAACACAAAAAGACATAAACTGTCCATTTACACACACTCGCCAACATGTGTGTTTGTGTTCTTTATTTATGTGGTGTTATTTTTTGCAGGTCGGTCGGCGCCTCAGTATCACTGATCTACTCTTTCTTTTTGCCACTCGACTGAAGCATAACGGTTGGAAAAGGGGCAATTTTCGAACATTAACTTCATTTTTTATGCCGCCATTAAAATCTACATATAAAAGTGTTTCCTTATAAATGTCTTGTTTACGACAGCTGTAAAGTGGATCAGTGACATAAACAGAGCAATTATTGTCGAATAGTTACACCAGTAAAATGAAAAACATACAAAACAAATGTTTGCAAAACAAAATGCTTTCGCCTTAATTTCTAATTGTCTATCGATGTATAAGGCAGAGATACTTACACAGTTGAAATATTGTTCTCGTGTCTGGGGCGCTGGCCCAAAGACCGCCTTGTCCTTAGATTCCATTACGAAACGAGCTGCCTTATAGGAAATTGGAGCGCTGGCCCAAAGATCACCTTGTCCTTTTTAGATTCCATTCAGAAACGAACTGCCTCGTATGAAAGTCATCTATCATGGCTAGTTGCACTTCTTCTTCCACGTAAGATAATATCGAAAGGAAAACTCATTAGCCAGCGACAATGGACTTGTTACTCCATCAACCACTACAGTCAATACTTCACAATAATTTACAGTGTGTTGAAAAATTCAAGTTCAATTATTGACACATTCAAAGTAGATTATCTTGTTTATGTTAAATGGAACACCAAGTATTTTGTTGATCCATCTTATACAGGATTCCCACTCAAAACAGGATATCAAATTCCCTGACTTTTCCCTGATTTCCCCGACATGCCAAAACCTATTTCCCTGACTTTGATGTTCACAATCTACCCCCAAAAGGTGTAACACACTACTACAGAACACAGTAGTCTTCGCCTCATGGCGGAAAACGCACTCCCCCAAAATTACATTTATAAAACATGCACAATCTTGTTCAACCAACAATCCCCAATGTCGCGCATAAAATGACGGCTATCATTTTCAAAACTAAAAAGGTACGAAAGATGCTCTCTTCTCTTAATACCAGGAAAGCCTCTGGCCTTGACGAGATCCCAGCAATTGTTCTCAAAAAATGTGCCCAGAACTTGCTCCTGTCCTGACTCGTCTGTTTCAGATATCTTACAATAGAGGCATATTCCCTAGTAACTGGAAAACTGCTCCAGTACAACCCATCCCCAAGAAAGGATCGAAAGCGCTTCCTAGCAACTACAGGCCTATTTCTTTCCTATCAGTCGTCTCTAAAGTGATGGAAAAGTATATAAACACCGAATTACTAAAATTTCTTGAAAAACACAGTCTAATCCAAGACAGGCAGTATGGATTCCGTCAGCGCAGATCAACTGCCGAACTCCTTTCCTTGGTCACCCATTCTTGGAACAAGTCTATGGAACTACACGGTGAATCCCAGATTGTCGCTCTAGACATATCCAAAGCATTCGACCAGGTCTGACACGCAGCGCTGCTTAATAAACTTCCGGCCTATGGCCTACCACCAAAGTTCTGTACCTGGACAGCAAATTCCTCACCAACCGGAGCATTACTGTTGTGGATGGCTATTCCTCTAAACTGTATCCAATTAATGCATGAGTTCCTTAAGGTTCAGCTTTAGCCCCTACTTTGTTTCTTCTCCACATCAATGCCCTCCCCTCTAGCACATCCAACCCAGTACACAGTTACGCGGACGACATCACCCTCCACTCAAATATACAATATTCCAGCCTATCTCTTTAGCCCAATTAGATGAGGATCGTAGACTCATGGAGTGTTCTGTCTCCATGGATCTCCAAAAAATATTAGACTGGGGAAGTAGAAATCTTGTACAATTCAAACCCACCAAATCACAGTCTTGCTTTCTTTCTCATAAGAGATACACCAGCTCTAAACCCATCACAATGAACAACCAAGTTATTCAAAGTAAGGAGTCCTGTTCACTTGTTGGCATTTCTGCGGATCGAAATCTCAATTGGCACCAACATGTCACATCAATTGCAGAAGCGGCAGCTAAGAAATTAGGTTTCCTCTTCCGGGATCGCAAATGCTTTTCACCAGCTAATCTCTATACCTTATATACTTCACCAATAAGACCAAACCTCGAATACTGCTCCCACATCTGGGGTGCTACTGCCGCTTCTACACTCCCTATTTTGGACTCCATTCAGAAGAGAGCTATACGTCTCATCGGTGACCCTATCCTCACCCCAAGGGTGCCATCACTTACCCACCGACGTGCCGTTGGTGACCTCTCTCTCTTTTATAGATATCTGCACGGGCACTGCTCAGAGGAGCTTTCTTCCATAGTTCCTCCACCTGCTGCCCCCAACAGATCTACCAGGGGAACAGAGCGAATGCACCATTTTACTGTCCATGTCACCAGACATAGAACATCTTGTTATGCCCGCTCTTTTGTCCCGAGGACTTCCAAGTTGTGAAATTCCTTGCCGGCACATGTTTTTCCTTTCTCCCCGAACCTCCAAACCTTCAAGTCCAGAATTAACAAGTTGCCTCTTTCCTCCTTGTCGACACCCACGGTACGATAGTATTTAGGCTGTAAGCCCTCGTGGTGTGTTGTTAAAATAAAAAAATTAAAATTTATCATAAAACGGAAACATAATTTTTCCCTGACACGGACAAAAATTCCCCGACTCATAGTCAATTTTCACAGTTTTTCTCAATTTTTCCCTGATTTTCCTGTCAAAATTTTTCCTTCTAAAAATTCCCTGACTTTTCCAGGTTTTCCAGACGAGTGGGAACCCTGTTTTAGAAACAGTAATTCCCTTCAAAATGACACTAGGTGTCTATAACCAAGTGCAATGTTTTTCATGCTATTTATACTTTTATGATTGTAAATGTCTTTTTCACTTTGAAGCGAAACTTTCCTAACACAATCTAGTTCGCTCCGGTCATTTTTGACATATCTTTTAAATCAAAATCAATCAGAATGTCTGAACAGTCATAGTCTAGTTTTTGAGAACCTCTCGTGTTAATATATTCAAATATAACACAGCACTCACTCCAAGAGAGGATAGGCATGTTACTATGCATTGGAGAATGTATGGAAAATTGACTTCTGGCATCAAAACTTTATGCTCAAAAATATCCCGACCAAGAACATCCAAGAGAACAGGGGTTTGAAAATTATTGAGTAGATTTTGTGTTAGTGGTGATGTTGCATACGAAAAGCTAAGCAAAACTAAGCCAATTACTGGTGATAAAGAGAACGAGCTTTGTGTACTACTCCTGTTACGGAAAACCCAACCACCAGCACTAGAGAAATTTCCAATGAAATAGGATTAAGTCGAATGACTGTATCTCGAATAGACAATTTGCATGGATTTTCCATTACATGAATTTAAGATTTACCTAATAGTTTTTCATAGAAATCTTGTACAATTCAACCCCACCAAATCTGAGTCTTGCTTTCTATCTCATAAGAGATACACCAGCACTAGACCCGTCACAATGAACAACCAAGTTATTCCAAGTAATGAGCCTTTTCACTTGTTGGCATTTCTGTGGATCGAAATCTCAATTGGCACCAACATGTCACATCAATTGCAGAAGCGGCTGCTAAGAAATTAGGTTTCCTCTTCCGGGCTCACAAATACTTTTCACCAACTAATCTCTATAACTTATATACTTCCCAAATAAGGCCAAGCCTCGAATACTGCTCCCACATCTGGGGTGCCGCTGCCGCTTCTACACTCGCTATCCTGGACTCCATTCATTGGTGACCCAAAGGCTGCCATCCCTTGCCCACCGACGTGCCTTTGGTGACCTCTCTCACTTTTATAGATATCTGCACGGGCACTGCTCAGATGAGTTTTCTTCTATAGTTCCTCCATCTGCTGCCCCCAACAGATCTACCAGGCGAACAGAGCGAATGCACCCTTTTACTGTCCAGGTCACCAGACATAGAACATCTTGTTATGCCCGCTCTTTTGTCCCGAGGACTTCCAAGTTGTGGAATTCCTTGCCGGCATATGTTTTTCCTTCTCCTCCGAACCTCCAAACCTTCAAGTCCACAATTAACAAGTTGCCTCTTTCCTCCTTGTCGACACCCACGGTACGATAGTATTTAGGCTGTAAGCCCTCGTGGTGTGCTGTTGATATATATATATATATATATATATATATATATATATATATATATATATATATATATATATATATATATATATATATATATATATATATATATATATATATATATATATACATACATACATAGAACATTATTACATGCATGAAAATACCCAAAAACATATGTAGTGTACAAAAAACGACTTTTAAAATAAAATAAAAAATCGAACTATTATCATGTGACCGCGAACGTTCTGTTATTGGTCGTGACTTACTTGGACAGTGAATAAATGACGTGTTTACATTTGCCCTATGGTATGATAACTACGGTCACTTGTTTCTCAATATGGTGGTGATGTAAACACAGACAAGCAAGCTCATTGTCACTGTGACATTACCGTCCAGTGACGTCACAGATTATGCCGAAAAATAGTGGTGTTTAAAATCAATTATGAAATTCGCATTTTCAAATATTTTTTGCGTCGTTATTTTTGTAGGATGTGAGATAAATAAATATTACCAATAATCTTTGTGGGCTGTCTATCAGATGTGATAAGGAAAAAAACATGCAAAGTGTCTATTCTTAAATATTCTGGATTCAGCAAGTGCGTAATGGTATTGAATTTTCATAAAAATGTTTTAAATAGCAAATATCTGGGTTTTTTAAGAAAGCGGGCATTAAATTTGGTTACCAGTATAACCTATATAGTAGAAACAATGTACCATATATAGTGACTTTACTTTTTATCAATTATTTTTAATCTCATTTTTTAGCTACTTTTTGTACAAAAAATAATTTAATAAAGAGATCAAAACTTTTAAGACTTAATTCAATTCAAATAGCATATCTGGTTGCTTGTTCTTGCCCTAACTTATTGAAACCGTTCCATATTTAATACAGTCGTAGACTTTTTCCGTGGCTTCACAAGTGCTTGTTTTAGTGAATTTTCTTTTTAAAAAAATTCACCGAGGAGGAGATCCCGACTTTTGAATTCAAAAAAAATTCTTCAAATGAGCGCGAACTAGGCCCCCTAGAACCCATATCCAGCGTCAGTTCAATTATACATATACATATACATATGCATATATATATATATATATATATATATATATATATATATATATATATATATATATATATATATATATATATATATATATATTTTAAAGAAAAAAAAATTGGGGTTTTCCTCAACCTTTCAAAGACGCAATTTAAAACGTCAAAATTGGCAACATTTAAGCAAAAAAACCTGAAATATATACGGATTTTGTAAACAGTGTTTTGCAAATATTTGCAGAAAATTCATTTCAAATAGACCCTTTCTCTGATGCTTTGGCAGTAGTTTTAATTATGTTTATGGTTTAACGGTCTATAATTTTTAACAAATTTTCGTAGAAAAAATGCGTCAATGAGGAGACCGCGACTTTTGAATTCTAAAAAGAGTTCTTCAAATGAGCGCTAATTAGGCCCCCTAGAATCCATATCCGGGTTTACTTTCTGTTTACATATATACAGGGTGGCGCCTTTCTACGGTACAGCCCAATATAATGGTTATGCAAGAAAGAATTGTATACATTACTTATAGTTGTCTTGAGCTGCATCTTATAAAATTATTTTGACAATCATAGGTGGCCGTAAGTCGTTTATTGCATTTTTGCATTTTTCATCGAAATATGATGCATGTTTGTAAAAAAATCGAGACGCTGTAAGTGCGTTTTGGGAGCGAATTTTCATTATATGCTTCAAAATTCAATAACTCAATTTACTATTAACCTAAGGTTCGTCGGCTAGGAAACGAGTATTCTCGGAAACATTTAAAGTATATTTTCTGAAAATTATTGTACATTTTTAAACAATAAGTTATTTTGATAAAATATAGTACATTGTTTCTACTATATAGGTTATACCGGTGACCAAATTGAGGCTTGCTTGCATTAAAGAGACATATTGCTATTAAAAACATTTTAATGAAAATTCACTTCCATAACGCCATTGCTGCGCTTCGATTTTTTTAACTTACATACACTGTAACGGTTTCATCAAGTTAAGATACCTCAATAAAATGCATATAGTGGATAAATTTCGTATAGATCTCAAAATTGCTACAAAACAATGACAACTGTAAATTTTTCCTATAAACCAAACCTTTTAATTGGAATAACCACATAAACACAAATAATCTGTCAAAACTTTTTATATCCAAAACTTTTTATATAGCAAACTTAATCGCAGGAATGTTTTATGATTATCTCTGAACGTAATTGGAGCATTTCAATTAATAAAATAAGGTGTGTCAGTCTGAATTACGTCAAAGACGTAAAAACCTGTGATCTCTCTTTCAACAAAATTGCCAGGAAACACAGAGTTTCATAGTATTTCTTTTTAGCCAAGTATCACAGAGTAATTGAGCAAACGAATGATGTACGTCAGTTTGTTTATGTTAATGTACTTTAAGAAGAAGTGTATGGATTCGCATTAAAATAAATATTGAATTCAAATGGTTTTTTCGAGTGGTACAGATTTGTTGGATATAACAAACGCAATACGACTTATTTGTTATTCTATTTTTTCAACTAAATTGCGAGAAAACTCAAGTTTCACACAAGGTTTATAGATTAAAGAGGTTACCTGGTAACTCTCGATCAATCAGACATGAAAGCTGTGTATCTAGTGGAATAATAGTTCATTGAATATTGAAATCAGACGGCATTTTTATGTTTTTCTTTTCAAAGTTATGTTTTTTTTATTGAATTATCTAATGAGGAGATCCCAACTTTTGAATTTTCAAAAAACTTCTTCAAATGAGCGCTAATTAGGCCCCCTAGAACACATATCCGTGGTCAGTTTCAATATATATATATATATATATATATATATATATATATATATATATATATATATATATATATATATATATATATATATATATATATATATATATATATATATATATATATATATATATATATATATATATATATATATATATATATATATATATATATATATATATATATATATATATATATATATATATATTGTAACGATTGCATTTCGTTACTACTCTAAATATTCATAATAAACCCATAAGAGACTTAATTCAGAGCCGACAATTCAATATCTGTAAGGCAATTCAGTACCCTGAACACCGTACTGCATTTTTAATGTGTACGTAAAAATTCAAATATCTAAAAACGCAATATAGCTTTGTTAGTAAATGATGCGCCGCATGTTGCTGAAGGAAGATTTCTAGGAAATAAACATCGTTGCGACTGGGTCTGTAATTTTTGAAATCAAAACATGAATTGCCTTACAGATATTGGATTGTCGGCCGTTAATTAAGTCTCTTACGGGTTTATTTTGAATATTTAGAGTAGTAACGAAAGGCAATCGTTACATATTTAAAAAATAATAATAAAGGTGCCTTTTATTTTTTTAGGGCGGGTTGAGATGGTGTAACGAGCAAATGTGTTTATAGAGAATGCCATTATTCACCGTAATTTTTCGTTGTTTTCGGAAACTCTTTTTATCATGTCAAGATACCAATCATCCAGCTTTAAGTCGGTAGCACTTAACAGTGACACATGCCTAGATAAAAAGTCAGCAACAACATTCTGAGCCCCCTTGCGATGCTTAATAGCAAAAGAAAATTGACTTAAACGTAAACACCAGCGAGCCAATCTACCTATAGGTTCCTTAAGGTGATGAAGCCATATCAGAGAAGCATGATCGGTGAAAACAGTGAGGTCATCAGTACCCTCAGCATAGCCACGAAAGTGTTCGACACCGAACAAGACGGCGAAAAATACCCTGATTTTGCGGTGAATAATGGCGTTCTCTATAAACACATTTGCTCGTTACAATATATATATATATATATATATATATATATATATATATATATATATATATATATATATATATATATATATATATATATATATATATATATATATATATATATATATATATATATATATATATATATATATATATCACATCGATAACTCAAAAAAAATGAGTCAATTTTTAATAAATTTGCAAATCTTTTCAATCTTTTGGCAAATGGCTTGGATAAGTTCGTTAGCCAGAAAAATCGGTGCAGGTTTTTCCGAAAAATTATGTGCTATCTTTCGAAAAAAATTGTATATCGGGAAATAACAAGGTAAGAGCAACCAAATTTGGTGCGCGGGTTTATATAATTAGATGTAAGTAACGTACCAAAATTTAGCTCTCTAAGTTAAAAGTTATGGACATTTAAAGAAAAATAAATTGGGGTTCTCCTCAAAACGTCAAAATTGGCAAAATTTATGCAAATAACCTGGAACTAGTATGGGCTATGGAAAGAAAATGTCTCAAGAAGAATGTTTTACAAACCCTGAAGTCTTAGCTTCAACCGTCATTGCCTTTCATTTTATTAAAATACATGCAGAAAATTCATTTCAAATAGGCCCTTTCTCTGATCCTTTGGCAGTAGTCTTACCTATAGAGTTTATCGTTCAATGGTATATAATTTTTGTGGAATTTTCGTAAAAAATCAATAAAGCTCAATATATCTGTTATTATGCAAGATACGAAAACAATTGGATACATTAATTATAGGGTGTCTTGAGCCACACCTTAAAAAAATATTTTTACAATCACAGGCTGGCCCATAAGTCGTTGGTGATACAAATTTTGCTTTCTTTAATCGAACCCGCCTTATATTATTGCATTTTTGGATTTTCCATCGAAATATAATGCATGTTTGTAAAAGAAAAAAAAATCGGGTTGCAGCAAGTGCGTTATGGTAACGAATTTTAGTTAAATGCTGCAAGTTCTAAAACTGGTCAGCTCGTTAATAGTTGGCTGGTGTAGTATACTTGCAATATGGTAGGTGGTAGTGGACTTTTCCTTTACGTGATAGTAAAGGATTTCTTTCAGGCCCGAGGAGGTATCACCCCTTACATCAAGGGGCCGGTGAAGTCCCAACGGACGTTTCCGGTTATGGTGTATGAGTCGGTTTCCCTTATAAGCAAAAATGATGATGGCCCCTCGTTGTACAAAAGATTCCGGAGGTAAAATACCCCTTCAATCGCATAGCTGGGAGAGGGGTGTACAGGGGGCCCCAGCATCAAGATTTAACATATCCTTCTCGAATATATGTGGCCTAAATTCTAACCTGAACTCTGTCCACCATTTCCTTCAGGCTAATAGGCCTCAACTCCTCTTCCTTACCGAAACTCAAATCAGTGCCAAAACAGCCACTAATCACCTTAATTTTCCGGGGTATGAGCTCCTTACTTCCTCTACATTGCATGGAGGCGTGTGCGCGTACGTCCGTAGAAATCTACCCCACACCAGACTCTCCAATTTAGAAGCTAGAAGAAAAGACATACTATGGATAAAAATCTCTCTCAGGGCTGCAACTAAATTCATCTGTTGCATTTACCGGTCACCTTCTGACAACAACTTTGTCCAGCACTTTGACTAGCTTTCTGAAAAAAACCGACCATCTGATTTCTAAATATCCTTCCTCCGAGGTCACTATTCTTGATGACTTCAATGTCCATAATAAGGAATTGCTAGCATCTTCAAAAACCAATCCACAAGGAAGAGTAGCGGAGGCCTTTGCAGTCAGCAATTCTTTAGCCAACCTACCTACTTTCCTCGCATCCAAACACACAGCTCAGATCCCTTGGATCTCCTTCTTACTACAAATCCTGACTGCTATAAGATATCAGGCACCGCCCCCCTTGGTCGCTCAGCCCACGGTATGGTCACTGCTTACTGCGCAATGCAACCCAAGGTCACACAGTCATCACACCCACGTATCGTTTGGCACTACAACTCCGCGAACTGGGACGAAATGCGAGATTACTTTTTCTCATTTCCCTGGGCGTCTGTCTGCTTCTCTCGTCCTGACCCCTCACAAAACGTCACCGAAATTATCCAAGCTGGCATGGAATTATTTATTACGCGTACAAAGAAAACCTCTGCAGCCACTCAAAAGCTCTCGTTCTCTAAATCCTGTGACCAGGCTTGAAAAGGTCAAAGCTCACAAAACGCTTCCACATAATCCAAGTCAAGAAAACCGTCAAGCATTTAACGACGCAAGAAACCGCTATGTCCGCATTCTTTCTAAGGCAAAAAACTCGTTTAAACCACATCAAAAACAAAGCTCTTAAGCTCCAGTGGCAGCAAACCCGTCTGGACTCTTGCTAAACTTATTGGGAATAATTTCTGCAAGTGCACGTTCCCACCTCTTGTCTCCGGGGATGAAATTGTTTCTACCGCCCTGGGCAAGGCTGAACTTTTTACCTCGTTTTTCGCCAGCAATTCTACTCTCAACCCACCTCCAAATGTTCAACCACCAACAGTCCCCAATGTCGCGCATAAAATGACGGATATCATTTTCAAAACTAAAAAGGTACGAAAGACGTTATCTTCTCTTATTACCAGCAAAGCTCCTTTCCTTGAGGAGACCCCCGCAATTGTTCTCAAAAAATGCGCACCAGAACTTGCTCCTGTCCTGACTCGTCTGTCCAAACATCTTACAATAGAGGCATATTCCCTAGTAACTGGAAAACTGCTCGAGTACAACCCGTCCCCAAGAAAGGATCCAAAGCGCTTCCTAGAAACTACATGCCTATTTCTCTCCTTTCAGTCGTCTCTAAAGTGATGGAAAAGTATATAAACACCGAATTACTAAAATTTCTTAAAAACACAGTTTTATCCACGACAGGCAGTATGGATTCTGTCAGCGCAGATCAACTGCCGACCTCCTTTCCTTTGTCACCCATTCTTGGAACAAGTCTATGGAACTACACGGTGAATCCCAGATTGTCGCTCTAGACATATCCAAAGCATTCGACCAGGTCTGACACGCAGCGCTGCTTAATAAACTCCCGGCCTATGGCCTACCACCAAAACTCTGTACCTGGACAGCAAATTTCCTCTCCATCCGAAGCATTTCTGTTGTCGTGGATGGCCGTTTATCTAAACTGTATCCAATTAATGCAGGTGTTCCTCAAGGTTCAGCTTTAGCCCCTACTTTGTTTCTTCTCCACATCAATGACCTCCTCTCTAGCACATCCAACCCAATTCACAGTTATGCGGACGACAGCACCCTCCACTCAAATATACAATATTCTAAGCCTGTCTCCTTAGCCCAATTAGATGAGGATCGCAGACTCATGGAGGGTTCTTTCTCTGTTGATCTTCAAAAAATATTAGACTGGGGAAGTAGAAATCTTGTACACCAAATCTCACAGTTTTAACAAAAAAATGTCAATTTTCACCAAATCATTCGCCATTCATTCCTTAACCACTAGCGATTTTACCCAAAAGTATTTCGAACCGTTTATTTGTCGGGTGCTAACTGTATACCAAATTTGAAGACTATATTTCAATTTGTTCTAAAGTCGTTACAGACAGACATTTTTCCTCCTCAGGGCTCGCCCGCGGCTTTGCCGCCACGATAGCACCGCAACACAGACAGACATACAGACCGATCGACACAAAAAAATGTTCGTTCCCAAATTATGTTTTCTATATGTTTTTGACACTTTTTACGACGTTTAATCGAAAAGAATGTTTGAAAATTTTTGTCGCCGATGTCATACTTTTACACGCATTGACTATGTGGAAGTAATAATCTTGAATAAATAACGTCCAATTCGTAATACCGTTGATTCACTGTGCAGTTGTGTTTACAACAGAAACTTTAAAATATTGTCTTTAAGACAACAGTTTGTATTTAACTGCTATTTCATACAAAATAAACATTAAAATAAATCTGTAACTGGTCGTATTCGAATTTTTTTTTGCAAACACATTAAAAGTTACACAAATTTCTAATAAATGTCATGTAAAACACCAAAACGCAATCTAAAACTATAGGAAATATCCCCATCTGGAATACACATGACGTATTACCCCCGTCTCGCGTCTCTCCCAGAGTTACCAGACAACCTACCTAATCTATAAACTTTGCGCTCCATAGTATTTCCTTTTGGCAAAGTACCACAAAGCCGCTAATTGAGCAAACGAAAGATTGACGTCAATTTGTTTATGTTAATGTATTTTAAGAATCAGCCTTCTTTCTACAAAACTTCAGCAGTTTTTTTTTTTTTACAAAAATTAACCAAAAAGTTTTTAACGAAAATTCGTTTGTTTGTGTATGTACATGTGTGCGTGCGTGCGTGCACCTGTGAATCTTTTTACAATCTATACAAATTGAGCATACACTTTTGTTCATCTTTAATATTTATCTTATGCTTATTGACCATGGTCATGGGAGCGAAACACCGTAGCATGAAATATGTCAACAAAACAACAATCATTACCTCTGGTACAAAAATATACATTTTTTATTGTAAATCTAAACGTTTTCATTTCTTTTATCACAGAAAGGTTATTAAAAACGAAATATACCACATTGTTTAACTTTATTAAGGTATGTATAACTGTTTTTAGACCATATTCTATTATAATCACGTTGAAATGTAGTTGCGGTAAAGTCGACCGTCACCGTATCCTCTGTTTATCCTAAATGCTTCACCAAGTGCCAAGCGAAAATTCAATTTATTGCTACAGCATATTCTTATGATGCGCTATTGCAATGTATACTTCCACGTATATAGGCAACCAAACATACACATACTGGTTAAACAGAAACACTTCGGGAAGAGAAATGTAACTTATGTAATTAGATTAGTGAATTTTTGATTTACATTTTGCTGTAACGTTAAGGGTTTGTCAAACATATTTATTATGACATTTGCGTCACATACCCCGTATTTGTTTTAGGTTCTCCGTCTAAAAATTGCAAATTTTGATGTTTCAAATCGCGACTAAGTTCTGCGGTGTCGACTGAAGAAGATAAGAATCCAGAAATAATCGACTTTGATAACAAGACTAAGTCGTTTGTGTATGTCGCGGATAAATTGTGCGCTACGTACAATACAGCACGATCCACAAGAAGATAGCCATGGTTATTTTTTACCATACGCTGAATTTAGCTGGAATCATGTCCCGAATAAATTTTCTAGGAAATGAACTGGAATATATTCCTAGACGGAATTACTTGAAAAAGCTAACTTTGCGGTTAGTAACTCGTCAGTTACAAAGAAGGTGAGTTATGACAACTCTGCCGTATGAACTGCAAGTCCTCCTCAAAAATATAAACCCGACCAATATGCTGAAGAAGTTTTGAATTTTAAGAAGAAAAACTATAAAATTTTCGACGTAATTTTTCTGTTATTTCTTGACCTTTTTGCACCAAGAAAACAATCTTTGTCTGTAATATACAATAGATCTTTTTATCCACACAAAATATTTTCGTTTTCTGCGTTTCTCTGGTCATCAGTGGCACCCTTTTTTTTTAAATGCTTATAATTTTTTTTTCCTTTCAATTCAGAGATTTGAATTTGGCATTTGCTATAGCTTTGTTCTTTTCGGAGATACAAAAATGTTCCGAAAGAAAACCCCAAATTTTCCAGGAAAAACTGGTACGATTTTCCTGTATAACGAACTTATCCAAGCCGCTTGCAAAAGGAAGACACCTACCAATTTTTTTCCAAATCGGTCTATTATTTTTTGAGTTATCGGTGAGATATATATATATATATATATATATATATATATATATATATATATATATATATATATATATATATATATATATATATATATATATATATATATATATATATATATATAGATATATATATATATATATATATATATATATATATATATATATATATATATATATATATACACACATATATTATCAGTGAATTTTTTTAAAGAATCCATCCACACCTTGAATGTTAGAATATGCTAATAACTATTGGCACATTTTTTTAACATTTACTAGTTATCAACTCAATCTACTTGGCCTAAGATAACTTAAATGGGTTTAATTACGATAACGTTACTTGGTTAAATTCGGTATAACTAAATTGTGTCAACTTTGAACTCTGCAATAAACACTGTGTAAGGTATGCAACCCTACATACAGAACACCTGTATGGTAAATCGTCCATTTACTCGGTTGTAATAATGGTTGCCTACCATTGGTGTCTATCGTTTCACGTTGGCTTTATAGTTTTAATAATTATTATTAGGCAATTAAGAAACATACAATAATTAATTTGTGACTATAGAACTGACGATACATACATACATACATGCATACATACAAACATATATATACATATATATATATATATATATATATATATATATATATATATATATATATATATATATATATTTCTATATAATAAAGAAATGCCAATTCTAAATTACATGAACATTCCTTCCTCCTTATAATATTTTAAAATTGGATTTTTCAGCACCGCCGGATTTATTGTCTATTTACTCGGTTGTATCAATGGTTGCCTACCATTGAAATAAGTTTCACGTTTGCTCTGGTTTTAATAACAATTATTAGGTAATCGAGAAATACACTTTAAAGAACATTTTAAGCAGTGTAACTAATTTGTGACTAAATAATTGACGATGATTATATATATATATATATATATATATATATATATATATATATATATATATATATATATATATATATATATATATATATATATATATATATATATATATATATAACAATTGCCAATTTCATATTATATAAAGATCCCTGCTTTATTATTTGTATTAGAAAATAGAATTTTTCAGGACAGGGGCGGGTAGGTAGTAAAAGGGAAATATGAGCAGAAAATGCGAAGAAAACTGCTTGAAAGCTGTCTATTTGAAGCCATATCCCCATTAAATCCTGCCTACCCCGCACAGCACCCCTATTTGCACCAGGTCACGTAACTTCCTTGGGGGGTATGAACAAGAAGTTTTTCTTGTGGTTTATGCAACGAGGGTGGTTGTATGCAGACGGGGGAGGGGGGGAGGAATATGCGTACGGCGAAGCAACCCCCCCCCCGATTTGCGGCACGTGCGGGGGTTAGGGGTGGCTGCTTCGTCGTGGGGATTTTCCTTCCCCCTCGCGTGAATACAACCACCCTCGCTGCATAAACTACAAGAAAAATGTCTTGTTTCTACTCGCCAAGGACGTTACGGCACCTGGGGGGATAGGGGTGCTGTGCGGGGTAGGCAGGGTTTAAGGGGATATTGCTTCAAGATGTGAAATAGACAGCTTTCAAGCCCGTTTTATTCGCATTTTCTGCTCATATTTCCTTTTTACTACCTACCTCGCCCAGCACCCCTACTCACTCCTGGTCCCGTAACTTCCTTGGGAGGTGTAAACAAGAAAAGTTTCTTGGGGCTTGTGGATCCAGGGGGGGTGGGGTGGTCTAGGCAGGTTTCTGAAAGCAGTTTTTTGAAAAGCGTTCGGGAGCTAATCTGCAAATGTACCGAAAATTCGCTACCAAAACGCACTTACTGCGTCCATATTTTTTCTTACAAACGCATCATATTTCGATAAAAAATGCAAACATGCATTAACGAATTTGTTCTACGAAAATTAACTTAAAAAAAAATTAGAGACCGTTAAACCATAAACTTCACTAAACCTACAGCGAAAGGATCAACTTAAACATACAGCCAAAGCACCAGAGAAAGGGTCTATTTGAAATGAATATTCTGTAAATATTTTAGTAAAATGAAGGGCAATGAAGGTTGAATCTAAAACTTAAGGGTTTGCAGAACACTCTTCTTGCAATATTTTCTTTTCACAATCCGTATTTGTTTCACGTTCTTTGCCTAAAAATTGCCAATTTTGACGTTTAAAATTGTGAGTTTGACGTTTTGAGGAAAACTCCTAAATTTGTTTCTTTAACTGCCCACAACTTCTTTGTCATTAAAGCTAGAGACCTAAATTTTGGTACAGTTTACTCTTTATAATACAAACACGCGAACCAAATTTGGTTGCCCTTACTTTGTTATTTACAGATATGAATTTTTTTATAAAGAACACACAAAAATTTCCGGGAAAACCTGGTCCGATTTTCCTGGCTAACGAACTAACGAACTCATCCAAGCCACTTGCAAAAGGAAGGTACTCACTGAATTTGATCAAGATCGGTCCATTATTTTTTGAGTTATCGGTGGGATATATATATATATATATATATATATATATATATATATATATATATATATATATATATATATATATATATATATATATATATATATATATATATATATATATATATATATATAAACACAGATCTCCTCAATAGCGATTTAAAAAAGGTGAGATACTTGAAGGAAGAGATAGACCAATAGGTAACCTTAAACTTCTCCAAAAGCTGACCCAATGGATGCGGTGCGGAAGTTGCAAACAAACTAAATGAAGACCGGGTTATGGTTCCGACTACAAGGCGACGTCGCGTTTCGACTTGAATGACGATAGCCGAAAGCAAATTAACACTGTTGTAGAAAGATAAAATCAGGTAAACTACTAATTCGGACATAATTTAAATGCACCATTTAGTCTAGATTTCTCATTTCAGTTACTTAAAACTTGTTGAATGGTTTTATGCAATAACCCGTTGCCATACTGGTGTTGCATCCAATTCAGTATGCAACCAGAATTATAGTGATAGATTAAAATACGGAATAAGTTTTTTATAGGTTAGTAATTAGTCTAGGGTTCGATTCAGATGATTTGCTTTCAATATCAGCGCATTGCAGTCTGCTTTAGTTTGAATGAAGATGCGATTAAGCAACCGTCAGAATCAATCTTAGACTGGAACTGATTTTAAAGAATGGATCATTTGTATCTAATGGATTGTATGCATGTAATGCAACAAATGATAGAAAAATGTGGGAATGGACATCTTGAATAATGATCGTTATCTTTCTGCAAGGTTAAGTAAAATTATCGTGAAGCTAGTTTATTGTTCGTGGTTGGTGTGTATTGTAATAGTGAGATTAACAATAATAATAACATGTTTTTCACTTTCGTTACTACTATTAATGATAGCTAATTGCCGTGCATCAATATGTAACTTTGATAGACTTTATTAATGGGCAAAATATTTTTTTTTAGATACGTCAGGGTACCCAGCAGAAATCCAAAATCAAATTCCCTGGCATTTCCAGGCGCCTCGAGTATATTTTTCATAATACTCTTAATAAACACACATACATGCATACTTTTTTATGAACAAAATAAATCAAAACTACGAACAAAAAACTTACATAATCAAAAACATAAGTATGCTTAAATCCGCTAAATACATTACATATAACATTTTCGAAAAGAAAATGTGGAATTTTTTCATGGAAAAACTTGAATTTCATGACTGACCGACGAACTTAGCCTCCCGAAAGAATTTTCGAGTTTGATGGAACAAACCAGAAGTCTCTAGGTGGCGTAGAAACTTTGCAAACCATGTTGTTCGTATATATAAATTTGAGTCAGCCTGGGAAACGGGTTCCAAAAGCTCAGATTCGCGCCCATTAATTTTTTTTTGAAAATTCGAAAGTCGCTACCTCTCTAAAAGCGAAGTTTTATTTATGAAAATTTGCTAAAAAATGAAACAAAGATACTGTTCCAGTCAATACCTCTTCTCTGTCTTTCTTCCTAAGTGTCGGGTGTTTGGATTCCATTTATTTTAGCCATTTCGTTGCTAATTCTCGGAAGTATTTTGCTGATACGTCTCATCGGTGACCCTACCCGCACCCAAAGGCTGCCATCCCTTGCCCACCGACGTGCCGTTGGTGACCTCTCTCTCTTTTATAGATATCTGCACGGGCACTGCTCAGAGGAGCTTTCATCCATAGTTCCTCCACCTGCTGCCCCCAACAGATCTACCAGGGGAACAGAGCGAATGCACCCTTTTACTGTCCAGGTCACCAGACATAGAACATCTTGTTATGCCCGCTTTTTTGTCCCGAGGACTTCCAAGTTGTGGAATTCCTTGCCAGCACATGTTTTTCCTTCTCCTCCGAACCTTCAGGTCCAGAATTAACAAGTTGCCTCTTTCCTCCTTGTCAACACCCACGGTACGATAGTATTTAGGCTGTAAGCCCTCGTGGTGTGTTGTTGAAATTAAAAAAAAAACTGTTTACACGCGCCATATACAAATGCGAAATATTTTGCAACTTTCAACATGATCATAAAGTTTAAAATATAATAAACACATTCACAGCACTGCTTTGCCCGGCCAATACCTAAAACGCATTTTGCATTTTATGCATTCAAGGAAGAACATTCCAAGTGAGATGTTCATATGAGACATCTTTGAGATAGAAGAAGACGCTATTTATATCGGCGCATGATGTGGCATACGCTGCGTTCATTGGCGGATTTAATTGATATTGGTACCAAAGGTAAGCTGCATTGTTATGAGATATATTTTCCTAGGTATGAAATCCTAGGTGTTTTCCTAGGTATATTTTCCTAGGTGAGAAAATTCATATAACATATATGAAATAAAAATAAAAATGCATCCGCTAGTGACGAAATTTTACAAACATATAATTTCCAGGTCTACTGAATGATTTCCATGACATTTGTGTAAAATCTCAAATTTCCCTGGTATTTCCCTGACATCTTAGGGGGTATTTTACATTCCTTAATTTTTCCAGGTTTTCCAGGTTGCTGGGTACGCTGTACGTGCACACGCCTCTTTTAACAACTACGTATTACATATCACCAAAGAGCCTCGGTGGTTCAGTGGTAATAACGTGTGCCTCTGAACCGAAGGGTACAGGGTTCGATCCCAGGGTACTCCTTTCACTTTTTCAGTACAAACTGGAACATTAACATCAACCGAGGTTCTGACATTGTATTTGAGCAAGTTGAATGTCTGCACGTTCCGCCCTTCGGAGGGGGCGTAAAGCCGTCGGTCCCGTGTCCATGCGATGTTGTGTACGTTAAAGACCCCTTACAGAAAGGCAGGGGTTCGGCAAAATTTCCAGGATAGTGAGGTGAAACTGCAACTTGGCCATAGTCGCGGAAATAGGCCGACGTTAAGGAAATAAAAACACACACGCATATCACCACAAGACCACACCATAAATTCTTACAAAACTAAAAGCTGAAAGCAAGCACAATGAGTATATACAGCTAACTAAGACTGGTAAATCTTTCAACAGATGCGACTTTTTTGTTTCTTTAACGTCGCTCTATTTAAGCGACTATGGCAAGTCAACGACGTCAGGGAGTAGTTCCACCTCACCACCCTGGAAATATTGCCAAAGCCCTACGTTTCCGCGACGAGTGTAGGAATTTTTAACATGCCCAACATCACTTGGTAAACGGGATAGATGAGCAGAAATATTCAGTAACCATCTTTCTTCCGTCATCTCTTCTAGCACATTTTAGCGAATTTTCAT
This sequence comes from Tillus elongatus, assembly GCA_964006375.1. NCBI lineage: Eukaryota > Metazoa > Arthropoda > Insecta > Coleoptera > Cleridae > Tillus > Tillus elongatus. The sequence goes on along the minus strand of OZ023264.1, from coordinate 178,727,707 downwards.
TAAGAAAAATTAGCAAATAGAGAGAACACGATGAAAAGCTTTCGTGAAAAATTCGTCAGATGAGAACGAATTTGGGTGCCTAGAAACCAAAACCCAGGTCCGTTAAAATTTTTATATGTATATATATATATATATATATATATATATATATATATATATATATATATATATATATATATATATATATACATACATATAAAAATTCAAATAGACCTTGGTTTCGGGTTCTAGAAGCCCAAATTCGCTGTTGTTTGATTTTTTTGCAAAGTCTCACCATCGATATCTCTCTATTAGCGAATATTTTAAATAAAAATTGAATATTATGCATTTAGTACAACAGAAAAAATCAACTTGCCTTTTGGTGAATCCATGATTTGAGAGTTGTGCTTTGCCATGGTGAGCACATCATAACAGTGGAGACAGACTCTTAGTGGCTTTGAGCTCTGGTTTGGCAATAGGAAACGTTTATTCGAGCAAGAACCACAAACTACGCCTCCACATTTACGACAGTGATGCTGTGAGAAAGAAAACAGTTATATATATATATATATATATATATATATATATATATATATATATATATATATATATATATATATATATATATATATATATATATATATATATATATATATATATATATATATATATATATATATATATATATATATATATATATATATATATATATATATAATTTCAACAACACACCACGAGCGCTTACAGCCTAAATACTATCGTACCGTGGGTGTTGACAAGGAGGAAAGAGGCAGCTTGTTAATTCTGGACTTGAAGGTTTGGTGGTTCGGAGGAGAAGGAAAAACTTGTGCCGGCAAGGAATTCCACAACTTGGAAGTCCTCGGGACAAAAGAGCGGGCATAACAAGATGTTCTATGTCTGGTGACCTGAACAGTAAAAGGATGCATTAGCTCTGTTCCCCTGGTAAATCTGTTGGGGGCAGCAGGTGGGGGAACTATGGAGGAAAGCTCCTCTGAGCAGTGCCCGTGCTGATATCTATAAAAGAGAGAGAGGTCACCAACGGCACGTCGGTGGGCAAGGGATGGCAGCCTTTGGGTGAGGGTAGGGTCACCGATGAGACGTATAGCTCTCTTTTGAATGGAGTCCAGGATAGCGAGTGTAGAAGCGGCAGCGGCGCCCCAGATATGGGAGCAGTATTCGAGGTTTGGCCTTATTTGTGAAGTATATAAGGTATAGAGATTAGCTGGTGAAAAGTATTTGCGAGCCCGGAAGAGGAAACCTAATTTCTTAGCAGCCGCTTCTGCAATTGATGTGACATGTAGGTGCCAATTAAGATTTCGATCCACAGAAATGCCAACAAGAGAAAAGGACTCATTACTTTGAATAACTTGGTTGTTCATTGTGATGGGTCTAGGGCTGGTGTATCTCTTGTGAGAAAGAAAGCAAGACTTAGTTTTGGTGGGGTTGAATTGTACAAGATTTCTACTTCCCCAGGCTAATATTTTTTGGAGATCCACGGAGACAGAACCCTCCATGAGTCTGCGATCCTCATCTAATTGGGATAAAGAGACAGGCTCAGAGTATTGTATATTTGAATGGAGGGTGCTGTCGTCCGCGTAGCTGTGAACTGGGTTGGATGTGCTAGAGAGGAGGTCATTGATACGGAGAAGAAACAAAGTAGGGGCTAAAGCTGAACCTTGAGGAACTCCTGCATTAATTGGATACAGTTTAGAGGAATGGCCATCCACAACAACAGATATGCTCCTGTAGGAGAGGAAATTTGCTGTCCAGGTACAAAGTTTTGGTGGTAGGCCATAGGCCGGAAGTTTATTAAGCAGCGCTGCGTGCCAGACCTGGTCGAATGCTTTGGATATGTCTAGAGCAACAATCTGAGATTCACCGTGTTGTTCCATAGACTTGTTCCAAGAATGGGTGACAAAGGAAAGGAGGTCGGCAGTTGATCTGCGCTGACGGAATCCATACTGCTTGTCGTGGATTAGACTGTGTTTTTCAAGAAATTTTAGTAATTCGGTGTTTATATACTTTTCCATCACTTTAGAGACAAAAGGAGGTCGGCAGTCGATCTGCGCTGACGAAATCCATACTGCCTGTCGTGGATTAGGCTTTCCTGGTATTAAGAGAAGAGAGCATCTTTCGTACCGTTTTAGTTTTGAAAATGATATCTGTCATTTAATGCGTGACATTGGGGACTGTTGGTGGTTGAACATTTGGAGGTGGGTTGAGAGTAGAATTGCCGGCGAACAACGAAGCAAAAAGTTCAGCCTTGCCCAGGACGGTAGAAACAATTTCATCATTCATTCATTCATTTATATATATATATATATATATATATATATATATATATATATATATATATATATATATATATATATATATATATATATATATATATATATGAAGCATTCACAGGCCATTTAGGCCCATAGCTTGGTAATACATTTCCATTGCTTCCTATCCAGTGCAATCGTCTTCCAGTTTTGGACTCCTTTTTCTAGCAAGTCTTGTTGTGCTGCATCAAGCCATCTTTTTCTTGGTCTTCCCCTCTTCCTTCTACCCTCTGGATTTGACCAGACACACTTCTTCACCATTCTCTCCACACCCATTCGTTCTATATGTCCCAGCCACTGTAGTCTGCGTGCCTTAACCAGTTGAGACACCGGCGGTTCTCCATACATTTCATACACTTCCACATTTGGACGTCTTTCCCACATGCCATCTACTTTCTTGCCTCCGAAGATTCTGCGTAGTACCTTTCTCTCCCATATCGCTATTCTGTCCTCCAGTCTTCGGTTCATTGTCCATGCTTCACAACCATATGCCAAGGTTGGTCTTATCACAGTCCTATATACTCTGAGTTTCGCAGCACGCGAGATGTTCTTTGATCTAAGGAAGCTGTTAAGCCCTCCCGCACATCTGTTGGCTTTTGCTATCCTTAGGTTAATTTCTACCTCCTCATCACATCTATTGTCTACTAATACACCTAAGTACATGTAATTATTAACCTCTTCGAACTCTATGACTCTCTCCCCTCGCATTTTCACTGTAAAAGGTTCACTATTAGTCACTTTAGTCTTTTTAATTGCCATATACTTGCTCTTGTCCTTATTTATTTGAAGTCCCACACTGTCTGCTACTTCCACCAAACTTCTAGTGATACTTTCCAGCTCTTTTCTATTTCTGGCCAGTAACAATATATCATCCGCATAAGCAAGGCACTGATGACTCCTGTCAAACAAGCTCCCAGTTCTGTTTATACCACTCTCTCTTATCACTTTCTCCAGAACTATATTGAATAGTAACGTTGACAGCGGATCTCCCTGCCTCACTCCTCTTCTCACATCAAACTCTTCTGTCAGATTTCCGTTTACCCTTACTGCGCACGTGGTGTTACATAGTGTCATTATTACCAGTTTCACAATATACTCGGGTACTCTGAACTCTCTAAGTATATCAACTACTTTACTTCTTTTCACTGAATCGTAGGCGGTCTTAAAGTCGACAAAGATCATGTGTACTGGAATCTCGTACTCGTAACAGCCTGTCAAAACCTGCTTTAGCAGACATATCTGGTCAACTGTCGACCTACCCTTCCGAAAACCAGCCTGATATTCCCCTAGCAAAGGCTCTATATATTTTTCTAGCCGTTTCTTTATTAGTGTTGCTAAAATTTTGTAGGCCACATCTGGTAACGCTATCCCCCTATAGTTGGTGCATTCTGTTATATCTCCTTTCTTAAATAAAGTTACCATGATGGTCTTATTCCATTTTTTTGGCATTTCTTTTGTTTTCCAAATTTCTTTTATTAGCTCATACATCATGGCAACCAAAGCAGTCCCTCCGTATTTAAAATTTTCGGCCATAATGCCATTTTCACCTGGACTCTTGTTGTTTTTCATTGTTTGTATAATTTCTTCTATTTCTTGCTTCGTTGGATCTTCTGTAACTTCTTCCTCTTCATAAAACTCTTGATGACACTCTTTCAGTTCTTCTTCATCTCCATCATTATGCAGTTCTTCGAAATGTTCTTTCCATCTTCTGCATATGTCTTTATCGTTTCCAAGCAAATTGCCTTCCTTATCCTTAAAGAACACTGCTCTGCTTTGGTGGCCTCTTTTTATATCTTTCACGTCTTTGTAGAAGTTACGTATTTCATTTTTTTGATATTTATATTCAATATTTTTTATTTTGTCTTCCAGAAATTTTCGTTTCTGGGTTCTACACATATTTTTTGTTCTCTTTCTTTGTTCGTTATATTTTTCTAGGTTTTCCTCCGTTTGCGCCTGAAGCATTTGATGTCTTAATACTGCTCTTTTTTTTAGTGCGGCTTTACATTCTTCATTCATCCAGTACTTTTTTATTTGTTTTCGTCTCTTTTCCAGGGTTGCTTTCGTTGCCTCAGTCACCGTCTTTTCTATCTTTTCCCATTTTTCTTCAATGCCGTCTGTATTCAGGAACATATCACTACTATAAGCTTTGTCTATTCTTTTCTTGTAGTTGAGGGCTATTTCTTCTTTTCGTAGATCATTAACATTGTATCTAGTTTCTGCCCTCCTTTTTTGTGTCTGTTTAATCGTATCTGGGAATCTTAAAACAGCCTTTACCAAGAAGTGATCTGAATCAGCTTCCGCACCCCTACGTGTTTTCACATTGGTGATTAGCCAAGCATGTTCTTCCTTTATTAACAAGTGATCTATTTGATTTGTTTTATTTTGTCCCGGTATCGTCCATGTTCCCTTATGTATATCTCTTCTTCTAAAGTGTGTACTCATTATTTTCATATTCTGTTCTATTGCTAAAGATATCAACCTTACTCCATTGTCATTACTCGCCGTATGTTTACTTTCACCTCCTGTTATTGACTTATATATGTCTTCATTGCCTATCTTTGCATTTGCGTCTCCCATCAAAATTATCACGTCATTTTTTGGTATATCTTCTAGCGTTTTTTCCAGCTCTTCGTAGTACTGATCTTTCACTTCTTCTTCTTTTTCTTCTGTTGGAGCATGCATATTTACAATACTAATCATCTTATCTTCTGCCTTAATTCTTATGGAACATAGTCTGTCTGACTTTGGTTTGAAACATTTAACTTTATCTTGTAGCTTTTCGCTTATTAAGAATGCGACTCCATACCTTCTCATATCACTACCACTTGTAAATAGGATATAGTTTCCAACCCTTTGTATATCATTTCCTTTCAAGTGTGTTTCCTGTAACGCCACTACTTGCATACTATATTTATTGACCTCCATAATTAGATTATTCAAAGCACCCTCTTCATACAAACCCCTTACGTTCCACGTACCCAGATTTAGATACTCGGTTTTCGGTTTCACCTGGTATTTCCCTGTTTGGTTACTGTGTTCTTTATCTTTATTGGTATTTGCGTTTGCTCCTCTCGTGTCCCTATACAACTCCCTAGCCCTTATTGACATGCCAACATCTTTTTCCGTATACGTAGCCCTTTTCTTCGCCTGTTCAGTTCCCTTTTTCCACTCATTCTTGCCTAATTTTTTGTCTCATGCGTACCACTATTATATTCTACCTGTTTAACCAGGCCATTTTCTTCATCCCATTTCCAAAGCTGTCCCTCGACTATTAACTTCTTAAACCCAATCTTGACAGTTCTACCTTTGGCTCTTTCATCTTTTGCTACGTTTCTCAATTCGTTTTGAATTTTTCTCTCTTCCCTCGACATATCATCATTTATATACACAATCTCATTCTTGTAATTTTTTAATTTATATTTATTTCTCATAATTTCTATTTTCTCCTCTATTTTATAAAGTTCAACAAGACAAACCTTTTCACTGAGTCTCCTAGCTTGTTTTATTTCAACATTTACTTCTAAATTCTGTTTCAAAAAAATACCCATGTTCTCTTTTAAACTCTTTGCATCGTTTGTGTTCATTTTTAGCCCCTGTATAACTATATTCTTTCTTTTCTTCTCCTCTTCTAGAATATTTAATTTCTTTTTAATATCCTTTACCTCTTTTCTTAATTGATCATTTTCCATTTTCATGTTTTTATTTTCTTCTTTAATCACTTTCATCTCAGCTATAATTTTATCTTGTTTGTCTTCTATTTTGGTTATCTTCTCTGTTAAATCCGTTAGCATGTTTAACATTATATCCAACTTATTACTCTCGCTTTTCATATTTTTTTCTGGTGTTCGTGCCATTTTCTTACTTCTTTGGAAAATATCAGATATTGGAAAAGCCTTGCGTTTTCCCTCATCAGCAGAATAGTCTTCACTGTCACCCATCTTATACAACTCTCCTTACACTTTGCTGTTTAACGTGTTGCCTATCCAGACGTCGTCGGCGGCTGAATTATAATATCGGTTGTATTCTTTCAGCTTATCAATAAAGACACTGCACTCAACTTTGAACCTTATGCTCCAATGCCCCTAACCTTTAAACAGTACTTTAAATTCAATTTACTCACGGTGGCTGTGGTATTTATTTATCTTCTCAATTACCTAAGATCTCCTGCCAATGTTTTCACTATCTAACTGTTTCTTGCACTTTTTCTTTACTCGATTCGGTCAATTTGACTTAGATATCGGAGTAAACATTTAACACATTAGCGCTCAAATCTTCACTTTATCTATATCATATATATATATATATATATATATATATATATATATATATATATATATATATATATATATATATATATATATATATATATATATATATATCTATGTATGTATCCAAGCGATTACTCAAAAAATACTAAACTGATTTCAATCAAACTTGGCAACAATCTTGTTTGAACGAAAACCGAGGTCGACTTCGTTAATCAGCCTTTATGCTCAAGTTTTTCCGATGGAAAATCGGGGAAAAATGGTTGAAAACGCTATATATTTGTAAGTATCAGAGTAACTGGAAAGAGAGTATTTACACGATATATCTTAAGGCTTAGTGGTAACATACTGTAAACTAATAATTATATTTTTTCCAGGGCCAAGTCTTAATGAAATGAGGCGATAGCACTTAATATATGTATTCATAATGCAATGACACATTCAAACGACTCCATTGAATAAGTTAAGTGGGCGAAGCTACTAAAATGGAACGATCTGTGGAATGGACCACTCCAATCAATACTTACAAATTGTTCGACGATGACTGGAAAGGTATATAATAATACCGCCTTTATATCATATGGGAACTTTTATGCTTTAGTACTCTTGAGCTGTATATAGAACAGGACTACTGAGCTTTTTTCTTTTAACTGCAATACTTTTAAAATGTCGCTGCACTGGAACACACAAAATTCCAAAAGTTACCCCATTTCTAGTGCGCATTTTTAGAAGACGATTTAACTTCCCTTAAGTAATTATAATAACATAAAATTGCCCATGTGTGAAGACAAAACAACGAAGGAAAAGACCACAGATTTAAACGTGTAATATGCGGGTTACTGCACCGTCGAATGAAAGTCTTGCAGAAATTCCTGTTTTAAGACTCTGGAATCTAAAAATATGTACAGTCTGTCCGAATTTAGTTGCTTTTGTGGGGTTCTTTGTTATGAGAGATAGAGGTTGCGGTTTTCACACAACTATTCTGTGAAACTAATTGTGCCGAAAGCAAACCCGACACTGCACTCTTGTTTTTGGGCTACAGGTGACTGTAATCGAAAACTTGTCATTTTTAGGCACACCTGTATCTACTTTATTTGATAAAATAACAAACTGTGAAAACTAATTCTACAGATTTTTGTTACGTAGAATATATATATATATATATATATATATATATATATATATATATATATATATATATATATATATATATATATATATATATATATATATGGTGTCCCACGACTAACGGCATATTGACAGGTAAAGCAATGAAGCGTATTTATTTCAGTTTTTATTTTGTTTTCCATTGTCTGATATAAAAAGTAGAATTAATTTTAAGATTATTCATTTTGGATAATAACCATATAAGTGTGATATATGTTTTAAAAGCTCCCAGTGAGATGAATAGTTAGTAAAAAATAAAGGATGTTTCATAGAAAAAGCCACTTTACTTGCTCCATTGTTTTAAGAAACACTGTCCATATAATATATATATATATATATATATATATATATATATATATATATATATATATATATATATATATATATATATATATATATAACAATACAGTGTGTTCCAAACTGGATGGGAATGTATTGCTAACTCCGTTATTATTAGAGATACAGAGACTGTTATATTAGCAATGTTTAAAATATGACTTGTATTTTGCCCTGCCTCTTTTCGTTTTCGAGTTATTTTGAAAAAAAAAATTGTCGATTTCTTTTTTCTTCAATATCTAAGTAGGCGTTGATCTGACTTGTCTAAGACTTGCACATTATCAGGACACTTTCTACAGCGTAATCTATTTGTGCTATTCTCAACTTTGGATTGTCAATTGTTTTTGAGCTACAGGTATCAACGTTTGTTTTTATTATCGCAGCCATATTAAATTTTTTGATCATGTTATAGCATGTGAAAAGAGCTTTCCAATGATGTACAACATGCTTGAGAAATCTTGTAATTGCACTGACAATTTTGAGAAAAACCGTTTTGAGGATAGTAGGCTATGAAATCCAATACCAGAAAACAGATTCCAAAAAAAGTGTTCAAAAAGCAATAGGCCATGGAGTCTAACATTAGACTTCTACTATTAACATAATTTTACGTAATGATTCACGATAAAAAAAGATTTAATTTACAATACTTAATTAGGTAATAATGCTAGGTAATATTATGTGAAACAGTTTAATAACGGAACCCGGCAATAACAAATAGAAACTTAAACTCCACAAAACAACACAATTAGAAACGGAACTCAACAAATAATAAAATCAATGTAAAAATACACTAAATAGAAAATTCTTCAATATGGCCAACATTTTGTTCAATGCACTTTATACACCTTTTTAAAACATGCCTGCAAACTCTGGTGAGGGTGTTTTGGTTAATATTATTTATAGCTTTCGTGATTCTGTTTCGTAATTCATTAATATTTTGTGGTGGATCGAATTTATACACATCATTCTTCAGAGTGCCTCAAAAATAAAAATCCATGGGTGTTATATTAGGACTTCGAGCACACCAATGAACCGGCCCATTGTTACAAATGACACGATTATTAAAATTTTGGTACAAAAATTCTTTGACGATCTTAGCATTGTGAGCTGGATAACCGTCTTGTCGGTACCAAATCTCGTCTAAATTATCATGAACTCTTCTAATTGTTGGTAAGATATCATTTCTAAATAGATTAAGACATCTTTCCCCAGTTACATTATTTTCAAAAAAGAACGGACCAACAATGAAGTTACCTGAAAATTTTAAAAATAACTGTCTAACCTACAAATAAAAATAGCACTTTTTTTACCTAATAAGCCGCACCAAACATTAATACCAAATCTGTCTTACAATCGTCTTTGTTCCTGAAAAGATAGTAGACTACGAGGGCGGGTCAATAAATCCGTGAGTTTTCAGGCTGTCAGTTGGCTCATGTTAAATTTTGAACAAGCTGCGTCATTTAGTTTGTGTTAGATAGCCATTGAAACCAGACAACCTCTTGAGTTATAACGAAAATGGAAAAAAGTAAATTTCGTGTGCTCATCAAAAATTATTTTTTGCGGAAAAAACCATCACTCAAACCAAAGCTAAGCTTGATAAATACATGGGGACTCTGCACCTTCAATTTCCGTGTTAAAAACGTGGTTTACTGAATTTACTTGCGGCCGTAGAAGCACAAATGACACCGAACGTTCTGGACACCCAGTTGAGGTCGCTACACCCGAAACAATTGAAAAAATTCACGATATGGTGTTGGCCGATCGGAGATTGAAAGTGCGGGAGATTGTGGAATCCATAAGCATATCACATGGCTCAGTGGTTTCGATTTTGCATGATCACCTGGTATGAGAAAGCTATCCGCAAGATGGGTGCGGCGTTTACTTCGAATGAGTGTTTGGCGTTGTTCAACCGCAATAGCGACGAGTTTTTGCGCCGTTTCGTAACCGTAGACGAAACATGGATTCACCAGAACACATCAGAGGCCAAGCAGCAGTCAAAGCAGTGGCATTCTCCGTGCGAATCGGCGCCGAAGAAGGCCAAGGTGGGTTTGTCAGCCAATAAAGTCATGGCGACCGTTTTTTGGGATGCACACAGTATAATCCACATTCATTACCTTTAAAAGGGAAGAACAATCAATGGCGAATATTATACCAACTTATTGTACCGATTCAATGACGATTCGAAGAAAAAACGACCGCGTTTGGCCAAGAAAAAAGTTCTTTTTCACCAAGACAATGCAAGGGTGCACACATGTGTAGTCTTCATAGCGAAATTGCATAAATGGGGCTACAAATTGCTCACTCATCAGCCCTATTCTCCGGATTTAGCCAAGAGTGACTATTTCTTGTTTCCAAACTTAAAGAAGTGGCTCGGCGGAAAGAGATTTGAGTCCAATGATGAAATCATCTCACAAACAAATACCTATTTTGAGGATGTCGGCAAATCTTATTTTTTTTTGGAAGGGATAAAAGAATTGGAGAAACATTGGACGAAGTGTATAGAGCTCAAAGGAGACTATGTTGAGAAATAAAATGATTTTTTGATCAAAAAACCTGTGTTTCATTCAAAAAGTCACGGACTTATTGGCCCACCCTCGTATATGAGAAGATTGAACATTTGGGGCAACTATTATAAACTACAGTCAGGCACAAAAGCCCATTAGGGTCACAGCGGTAAAAGGCCAAAGGCCTACTATACGACTTATTAAACAATCTACAATCGCATAAGCTCAAAACTCTGGACGCAGCAAGTGCGTTATGGTAGTGAATTTTCATAAAACTATTTTTTAATAGCAATAATGTGTTTTTTTTTAAAAGCAGGCATCAAATTTGGTTACCAGTATAATCTATATAGTAAAAACAATGTGCCATGTTTCATCAAAATAACTTTATTGTTTGAAAATGTACAAAAATTTCCGAAAGTAAACTTGAAGTGTTCCTGAAAAAACTCGTTTCTTGGTCAACCTTATGGGTTAATAGCAAATTGAGCTATTCAAATATTAAGCATTTGATCAAAATTCGCTACCATAACGCACTTACTGCGTCCAGAATTTTTTTTTCTTACAAACATGCATTATATTTCGATGGAAAATGCAATAACATAAGGCGTGTTTGATTAAAAAAAAAAGAAAATTTGTATCACCAATGACTTATGGGCCACCCTGTGATTGTAGAAATAATTTTTTAAGATGTAGCTCAAGACACCCTATAATTAATATATACATTTTTTTTCATATCTGGTATAATAACAGATATATTGAGCTTTATCGATTTTTTTTTACGAAAATTCTACAAAAATTATATACCATTAACGATAAACTCTATAGCTAAGACTACTGCCAAGCGTCAGAGAAAGGGTCTATTTGAAATGAATTTTCTGGAAACATTTTATTAAAATGAAGGACAATGACGGTTGAAACTAAGACTTCAGGGTTTGTAAAACATTCTTCTTGAGACATTTTATTTCCATAGTCCGTATTAGATTCAAGTTCTTTTCCTAAATGTTGCCAATTTTGACGTTTAAATCGCAACTTTGACGTTTTGTGAAAAACCCCAATTTAGTTTTGTTTAAATGCCTATAACTTTTTTGTCTTTTGACCTACAGAGATAAATTTTGGTAGGTAACTTGCCTATAATGATATAAACCTGCGTATAAAATTTGGTTGCCCTTACTTTGTTAATTTTGGAGATATAAATTTTTTTCGAAAGAAAACACAAAAAAAACGAACTTATCCAAGCCACTTGCGAAAGGAAGGTACTCACCAATTTTTACGTTTAAAATCGCGATTTTGACGTTTTGAGGAGAACCCAAATTTATTTTTTTTGAATGCCTGTAACTTTTTTGTCCTTTAACCTACGGAGCTAAATTTTGGTATGTAATGAATGCCTGTAACTTTTTTGTCCTTTAACCTACGGAGCTAAATTTTGGTATGTAACTTGCCTATGATGATATAAATCCGCGTATGAAATTTGGTTTCCCTTACTTTGTTAATTTTGGATATAAATTTTTTTCGATTTTTTTCGAAAGGAAACACAAAACTTTCCGGGAAAACCTCGACGGATTTTCCTGGCTAACGAACCTATCCAAGCCACTTGCGAAAGGAAGGTACCCACCAAGTTTTATCAAAATCGGTCCATTATTTTTTAAGTTATAGGTGTGTGACACACACACACACACACACACACACACACACACACACACACACACACACACACACACACACACACACACACACACGCACACACACGCACCCGCGCACACACACACACACACACGCACCCGCGCACACACACACACACACGCACCCGCGCACACATACACACACACACACACACGCACCCGCACACACACACACACACACACACACACACACACACACACACACACACACACACACACACACACACACACACACACACACACACACACACACACACACACACACACACACACACACACACACACACACACACACACACACACACACACACACACACACACACACACACACACACACACACACACACACACACACACACACACACACACACACACACACACACACACACACACACACACACACACACACACACACACACACACACACACACACACACACACACACACACACACACACACACACACACACACACACACACACACACACACACACACACACACACACACACACACACACACACACACACACACACACACACACACACACACACACACACACACACACACACACACACACACACACACACACACACACACACACACACACACACACACACACACACACACACACACACACACACACACACACACACACACACACACACACACACACACACACACACACACACACACACACACACACACACACACACACACACACACACACACACACACACACACACACACACACACACACACACACACACACACACACACACACACACACACACACACACACACACACACACACACACACACACACACACACACACACACACACACACACACACACACACACACACACACACACACACACACACACACACACACACACACACACACACACACACACACACACACACACACACACACACACACACACACACACACACACACACACACACACACACACACACACACACACACACACACACACACACACACACACACACACACACACACACACACACACACACACACACACACACACACACACACACACACACACACACACACACACACACACACACACACACACACACACACACACACACACACACACACACACACACACACACACACACACACACACACACACACACACACACACACACACACACACACACACACACACACACACACACACACACACACACACACACACACAATGTTCACAGGATATAAATGTAGACAATATTGTTTTATTTGATGGATCGCATAGATGTGGAATGGCTGTTTGTACAGTACGGGATATGTGAAAACTGGAACCTGTGATGAGCACTAATAAGTATACTTGGAGAACACCCAAATCACCACAACACATATTTCAGAGACCTTACGATCGTTTCGTTGACAATGTCAACATCTTCAGAGGAAGAAAAATTCTAGGTAAACGAACTAGTCGAAAGTAAAATTGTCGAAGACCCATCGTTTGTTTATTGTGTAGTAAAACTACGAGGTCGAAGACCTGCTTTAATCTTCTGGTCGACAAATTTATGAGCCTTTATCTAATATATTTATAAGTCAATATAAATACTGTTTACGAAGAATTAAAATCAATATAAATATATTTTTTATGTAGTATTTTAGTTGAGTTATTTATCCTTTGTTAGAGTTAACAATGTGAGCCAAACACCCGGGTTTAGTTTTCTATATAAAAAAGATGAGCGGACGCTATTGTGTTTGTCTCGCCAGATGTGGTTGTCGGCTTGCTCCAACATCCACATAGTAAATTTCTAGATCGAAAGGGAACGTGCAGATTCTTTAAATAACTCGGTACCGTTCCTGTTAAGCCTATTATCCTTATATTATATAAGGCCTCATAAAATTTGTCGACCAGAAGATCAAAGCAGGCCTTCGACCTCGTAGTTTCACTACACAATAAACCAACGATGGGTCTTCGCCGACAATTTTACCTCGGACTAGTTCGTTTACTTAGACGCCATATAAATACACGGTAGCTAGTATTTAATTTTAGAATTTTTCTTGCTCTGAAGATGTTGACATGGTCAACGAAACGATCGTAAGGTCTCTGAAATATGTGTTGTGGTGATTTGGGTTCTCCAAGTCTACTAACAGTACGGGATGTAACGGTGATATTTGAATTAGTTAGCAAACGAAACAAATTTATTTAGAAACAATCACTGTTAAGCAACGGAAACATTGGTCAGACACATTTGCAAAGTGGTCAACCGCTCGCGTTCTCCTTAAAATTACCCAAATATACATAAAAGCCATGAAATTATAAAACACTTGCGCAAAACAATGGTATGTTCCATACATGCAACAGGCGATTCCATTCCCTAATCTAATCAATACCACATCAAGCGTCAACGTAATATAATCGTTCCGTTTTCGGTATAATCGGCTGCAGATTCTGCTGGCATTACGACCAAGTTCCTGTGGTTGTTAAACTGCGGGTGATAACGCAATGCCACTATCAATTATGGGAATCCTGCTTTCCACCGCAGCCATTGTGTTCGAATATTATGAACATCAATTTGCATAAGCTTATGCAAATAAAAGTCTGGACGCAGCAAGTGCGTTATGGTAGTGAAAGCCTCACCACCGATATCTCTCTATATTTTCTTAATGAAAATTGACTAAAAATGTCTGCCTATAGAATTTGAAACATGCCTGACTAAAACTCCAGAAATGATTAAGGAAAAAACATTTTTATTCGTCACTTTGACACTCTGTATCTCTTTTTTATTTAAATAAAACTAATAAACAGATTGATTGATTGTTATGGCGATAAACTCCGGTACACGTATTGCCTTCATGGAGTTTATTATATACCAAAACTGAAGTTTATGAGTTATCGGAAAATTAAAGTATTAGCATTTGAGGGATTTCTATAATTCACCTAGCTTCATATAATAATTAATGCCAGATGTCATGTTAATAATTTATAGAATTATAATGTACACCGGGTGAGTGAAAAGTACCGGAACGCTCAAATATCTTTAAAACCCCTACAGTTGCTGTTACAAAATTCGGCATTTGTGGGTTTCTGGGCATGCAGAATTGAACAACTATATCGGCACTGTTGTGATATCTCAGCCACTAGTAGAGATACAATTTTTAAAATTTGTGATCTTACTAAATTTGAGACGCCCAATTCACTGCAATACAAATAAATAGGGCATTCCATTTAAGACAACAAAGAGACTGTGTGTAGCGCAAAACTAGGAAATATGGCAGCAGTGCCGAAAGCATTGTTCAATTGAAGATAAATATCATCAAGAAAAAAGTATCGGTACTTTTTACTAACCCGGCATATGTTATAGCCCTTGAAGCCGATGCACTTGTGTTTAAATATTTTTTTGGGCAAATTTGCCAGCATAACGCAATTGTTTTATCATTTACAACATTGTGGTTTACCCTTGAGTTGTACGATTGTATTACACGATATGCATTTTTGCCAAAGTTCGGCATCTTTTGTTAAACCTAATAGGTTATGTTGGCCTGACGTGATTGTATTTCACTGATATTATAATGTAGGTGAATTACCTTGAAATTCAACGGTCTGATATACAACGTTATGCGTTAAATACAGACTAACTCGCTGGAACAACTTTCATAATTTAAACAAATTCATACACCTGCATCCGTATATAATAAGACACAAACACAGTATTGAGTTTTTCCTACAGATCCGGAATTAAAACATAAACACATATCGTCAAAATTAAACAAACATAACGAAAGAAAAATGCAGTTTTTGTCAGCACCAAATACCACTACCCTTCCTGTAATTTCTTAATGTGTGTGTGTGTGTTGTTGTTTCTTTAACGTCGGCCTATTTCCGCGACTATGGCCAATCACCGACGCCAGGGAGCAGTTTCACCTCACTATCCTGGACATTTTCGCCGAATCTATGCCTTTCTGTAAGGAGGGTAGGGATCTTTAACGTGCCCAACATAGCATGGACACGGGACCGACGGCTTTACGCCCCCTCCGAAGGGCGGAACGTTCAGACATTCATCTTGCTCAAATACAATGCCAGAATCTCGGTTGATGTTAATGTTACAGTTTGTACTGAAAAAGTGAAAGGAGTACCCCGGGATCGAACCCAGTACCCTTCGGTTCAGAGGCACACGTTCTTACCCCTGAACCACCGGGGTTCTTTAATTTCTTAATAGTACGCACGTTCGTTGATTCGGAAACAGGTTCATAATTGTTTTTCCAAAAAATAGAAAAAAAAAAGTACGAGTCAGTGGCGGCTCGTGGGTGTCTTACATGGGTGGGCACGGCGTTCGTGAGTAGGATAGCCTATTAGTAATCAGAGCCGCGCGGCATGTTTTTTTTTTTTTAATTTTCAAGGTCACGCGTTTTCCTGGCACTTCAGAATTTCAATAAAAAATTCTTTTATACAAAAATATAGACTTTTCCAAGAATATTTTTTGGGAAATTGGTAGCTATTTAAAATAATATTTAATCACGAATATCGAGGGCATAAATACGAGGGCGGGTCAATAAGTCCGTGACTTTTAATAAATCCATAGAGCTGGAGCAATTTCCAAATCTTCTTAAGATAATCAAGGTTATATTATTTTTTAAGAGTGGTGATACACTATCGCTACTGAATTACAGGCCTCTTGCCATTCCCAGTGTTCTATCAAAGATTGTTTATGATAGGGTCATGTCCTTTCTGATGGAAAATGATCTACTGGCTGACTCCCAACATGGTTTTCGATCGGGTAGGTCGACGGAGAGTGTGGCTGCTGGCTTGATGGAGTTTGTTTCTGGCAACGGTATGGAATTCCTAGGCCAGACTAATGTCTTTGAGCCCGTTCAGCTGTCTAATTTTTGGTTTTATATAATGGCGGTTGTATTGATGTGTGTGGCATTTATGCCAATGTTATGTTCATATATATATATATATATATCTCATGGATGTCTTTGGTCTTTTGTGCTTAAATTCTGTGTTTTCGTCATAACTTGCTATTTATTGTAACAGTGTGTTTTCGTGTTCTTGAAATCGGGCGTACGTTCTCTGTGTATTCTCTTTTATGTACTCTGCTATTGTCAGGAGTTCTGCCTCTATGTGAAGTTGTGTATTTCGCATATACCATGGTGCATTAAAGATCAGCCTCAGGCATTTGTTCTGTCTCTTTTCTATTTGTTCTATGTGTGTTTTGGCTGCGTGTCCCCATGCTGCGCTAGAATAGGTTAGGTATGGGCGGATGACTGTTTTATAAAGCAATAATTTGTTTTCGGGTGACATGGAGTCTTCCGATTATTGGGAGTAGGGCGTTGATTGCCCCATAGGCCTTTGTCTTCGTTTCCGTAATGTGTTGTTTGAATGTCAGTCTTCTGTCTAGTGTGCTTCCGAGGTGTTTAGCTGCGGGCTTCCAGGGGATTTGCTTGTTATAGCACGTGATGTACTCTGACGGTGGATCATTTTGCCTTGTAAAGTTTACTATTGCACATTTCTCTGGGTTTATCGTGATCTTCCATTTTTGGAACCAGTCTTCATATTGTGGGATGATTTTTATCAATTTTCTTATTTCCGTTTTTGTTCTCCAGGAGTTTGTCATCAGTGCAGTGTCCTCCGCACATTGTGCCAGCCTTATTCCATCTGGTTTTGGGATATCTGCTGTATATATGGCATAGAGATGTGGGGACATGACTGTTCCTTTGGAGACCCCAGCCCTGATTGGCCTTTCATCAGATTTTCAATTTCTACCACAAAAGTGCGGTCTTTTAGAAAGGAATGGAATATACGGGTGAGCCCCGGGGGGTATTTGAAATGGA
Source organism: Tillus elongatus (assembly GCA_964006375.1). Lineage (NCBI taxonomy): Eukaryota > Metazoa > Arthropoda > Insecta > Coleoptera > Cleridae > Tillus > Tillus elongatus. The sequence goes on along the minus strand of OZ023264.1, from coordinate 178,709,612 downwards.
TTATCTTTTGTACCAGGGCTTCGTGCCAAATCTTGTCGAAGGCCTTTTCTATGTCCATGAAAAGGCATATTGTTGTGTTCTTTTCGTTAAAATTTGTTGTTATGGTTTCTACTATTATTAATATTTGGTCAGCTGTCGAATGTTTATCTCTGAAGCCAAATTGTTCTTCCGGTAGTATGTCGTTGTCCTTGGTGTGTTGCTTGATTCTTGCGAGGATGATTCTTTCAAAAATCTTAGATAGTGTGGAAAGCAGGCTTATTGGCCGGTAACTTGTCGGTTCTTTGGGGCTTTTATGCGGTTTTTTGATCAAAATTACCTTCGCCTTTTTCCATGCTTTTGGAAAATAGTTCAGTCTTAAGGCTGCGTTTATAATGAAGATCAGCGTCATCTTGCATTGTTGGGGTAGGTTTTTTACGGCTGTACCCGTTATTTTATCCAGTCCTGGTGCTTTTTTCTTATTTATTTGTTGGATTATTTGTGATAGTTCTTGGGGGGTGGCAGGTGCTATTTTTGTGTCTTCTCTTGATTGTAAATAAGTTTTGACTGTATTGTGAACGTTTTGTTGGAAGTTGTTGTTAGTTGTGTCGTTTTCTGTGAATTGCCTTTGTAGGGTGTTTGCCATAAGTTCCGTTTTTTTCGTTGGTTTCGCTGACTGTTCCTTTGAAAGCACTCTTAGCATCCAGGTGTTACTACAGTATTGAGGAGTATTTATGTGATAATGAACTGTGATATTTATGTCTTGTTTTTTGTTTATTTATAGAGATTTGTTTGCTATTGTTATGCGTACCTATGTGTACTGGTTGACTGGCCTTCTGTACATTTTTGTATCGAAAGGGCTATTATTATTATTATTATTATATATATATATATATATATATATATATATATATATATATATATATATATATATATAAACTAACCCCGGATATGTGTTCTAGAAGGTCCTAGGTCGCAGTCATTTGAAAAAACTTTTTCAAAATTCAAATGTCGCGATCTCCGCGTTAGTGAATTCTTTTTACGAAAGTTCACTAAAAGGAAATTGAATGTGCATAAACTAAAATGCAGAGGACCTTAATATATTTCAACCAATAAGATGCAACTCATTGGTGGAATATCTACGTGGCTGCGAAAAAAACTACCAAGCAAGAAGAAACTAGAAGCAAGGAAACCGTGCATTAGATCAGAAATAGTAAAGTTAATATAAGAATGTAACAGGTGAGGAACTAAAAGGCATAAAGTAAAAACAAACAAATTAGAAATATGATCTCACAAAAATGTAGGTAAGCAAAGAAAGTCTGGCGGAAAATAAATAGGGAAGAAATCATAAATTACACGGGAAAACCGGACGGTCGGATCAAGCTTACCTGCAGGTCAAAAAACAAATTAACATCAATCGAGGTTCTCGCATTGTGTTTGAATAAGTTAAATGTGCTCACGTTCTTCCCTCCAAATGGGGGGTAAAGCCGTCGGTGCCGTATACCATGCGATGTTGGGTACGTTAAATATCCTTACCCTCCTTACATATAAGGTGTGCGGAAAATTATAGCTTAGTGAAGTGATTGGTCGTAGTCGCGGAAATAGACCGACGTTAGAGAACCAAAATAAAATACAAATACAAACCGATACACCTTATACAAAATCCAAGTCAGTACGCATCTGTGAAATCAAATGTGTATGCGTGGAGGATCAAGTCAACGTGCTTCTTAAGTTCCGACAGCATATTTACAATTATTATTATGTATACTCGTATATTATAAAAACATAACGGTCTAGTAAGTAACTTCTGTTAGCGTGATGGTTTTTACAAATTTAAATTTACAAAAAGCTGTATTTGTAAAACACGAAGCACTTTATCATGGAACAATTCATACAAATAAGATTGAATTATGTGTAATTAATGGTATTTCTAAATCGTATACCTATCTATACACACAAACAAGGACTATTATTAGAACAATAAACCATACGTGGCGTTATTAATGTCCCGAAACAACTAGAACACAGCATTTGATGAAATATTGCCAAAACCAAATACCCATTCAATTTTGGTAATGTGGGCCAAAGAGGTTTTCTATAAGCAATGGAAGGTGGATATTAACTCCGTTATTTTAAATAAGACAGCTATATATTATTGCATTTTCGGATGTTGCATCAAATTCTAAGCCAACTTTGTATACCATACAATTTATGTCTAATATTGACAGTTCAGAATTTATTCAACTGTCTTAACATTTTTGACGGATAAACTTGTTTCTTAAATTGTCCATATCTCGTTTGGTTAAGGGTCTGAAAACTTACCCAAAATCAAGAAAAAAAAGATCGGGACGCAGCAAGTGCGTTATGGTAGTGAATTTTTATTAAATGCTTCAAATTGAATAACTCAACTTTCTATAAACTTAGAAAAATGAATTTTGGTATGTCGTAAGGTCTTTCCCAAGGCAACATATCCACCAAATTTCATCAAAACAGCTTTGTAATTTTCGGAGATAAAAATATTTTTTTCGAAAGAAAATCAAAGTCGCTCCGGAAAACCTTGTCCGATTTTCCTGGCTAAACAACTTATCCAAGCTATTTTTTTTTAAATTCAACAATAGGGGGTTACCATTTAAATAAATGTCAATGACGAATTTACTCTTAAAACAAATGATGCTGGAAAATCTGCTTTGATGGAAAACTCCATTTTTATCAAATAAAATCGACGTGTTCGAGAATTTCTCCAAATGAGAACTTTAATTTCCTTATTAAATAGACCGTTGCTAAAATTGGTGGGTTTCCGTAACTGATTACGAGCTATCAAACGGGTGGGTTAGAATTTATCTAGACCTGCTGAATTTTGAGTTTCCATTGCGAACTTTTGTTTTTCTTATGGGCGCCACCTTAGATTTTTACAGCGTTGGGTAGAGTAAAAAATTGCATATCCAACTATGTATCACACTCATCTAACTCAGACTCATCTAACTTAGTTAAGTACCTAGCACCTCCGTGGCCGTGCGAGAAAGTCGATTTAGACTTTCCAATACGAACTCGGGGGACGACGGTTCGAGACTCACCGGCGGCGGATGATTTTTCAAATCACTGTCGTCGTTGAGATCGAGCTCAAGGTGGGGGGTAGGTTAGTTTAATGAGCAAAAAGGGTCAGCAATGGCCTAATTGCCAGTAAGCATCTTTCTTACCTTTACCTTTTTAGTTAACTAGCTTTTTAAGTCGGAATACAAAATTTCATAGACACAAATCACCTTGCCATGGCATGTCATGTGGATCTGGATACCTTCAGCTAGAATGAAATTACCGTGTTATAATTAAATGGCAACATCGGTGGCTCAGTGGTAACGACGTGCGCCTCTGGACCCGAGGGTCCTGCGTTCGACTCCCAGCGAAAGCGTCAAATTACTTTTCAGTACATACTGTAAATTAATACAAATCGAGGTTGTGAGATTGTGTTCGAGCAAGTTCAATGTCTCCATGTTCCTCACTTCCCTTCTTGCAGAAAGGGAAGGGTTCAGCTAAATTTCCAGGATAGTGAGATAAAACTGCTCTCTGGCGTCGGTGATTGGTCATAGTCAAGTAATATCTTTCTGTGGCCTAAGGTGACACAATCCAGTGCCAAACAAAAACTGGGCAAGATCCTACGGATGGCTTGACCGGACATCACAGGGGCCATGACTTCAACCCCAACAGTCGCCATGGAGGTGTTACTGGAACACCCCCCACCCACCCCCCACCTCACACACACAATTACTTTTCGTGGGGGATCCCAGGCTAGCACTATACAGACTAGCCTGCAATAATAGACTGAAGATCAGCCTAGGCTGCAAAATTCAGGAGATCGTGAAGGAACCCATGCTTGAAATGAGGTCGGACTTCGCGAGCCCGCGAATCTGCAGGGAAAACAATTTTACAGTGGAAATCCCCGACCACGAGGCATGGCGGGGGGAGACGCCGGGCATACCACGGGACGCGCTCGTCTTGTTCACCGACGGATCCGGCGGGGAGCGTGCGACGGGGGCAGGTGTTTATTCAGATGAACCGAGGGTAAGGCACAGTATTTCACTCGGAGCTCATGCAACGGTCTTTCAGGCCGAAATGTACGCAATGTTGCACTGCGTGCGAGAGAACAAGAGGTGCTACACCAACAAGCGGATCCTCATAGCCACAGGCAGCTCTTAAGGTTCTAAGTAGCACACGGGTAAATTCCAGGGTGGTAAGTGAACGCCGAGACGAGATGAGGGACCTAGCTGGGCAGAATGAGGTCACCCTCATCTGAGTGCCGTGTCACTCGGGTTCAAAGGCAATGAAGAAGCTGACAGTCTCGCGAAGAGAGGATCAGCAGAACCATTTATGCGACCATAACCGGCCCTAGGCGTGACGAAGAGCACTGCCAGGGATCCATTAAATCCTAGGTCAGAAACGCATAACGTGTACTGGACAGACTGTCCAGGTCTCAGATATTGGAAGCCAGTGATTGAGGAATCCAGTTCAAAGAGAGCTGTGGAGCTGCTAAATCTTAACAGAGGACAGTTTAGAAAGATAACAGGTCCCTTGACGGGACACATGGCAGTCAAGAAACACCTGCTTAAAATGGGGAGGTTCGGGCATGCAGACTCTCAGACACGGGGGGAATCAGCCCAGCACATCTTGTGCGAGTGTAAAGCTCTAACTCGCAAAAGACAGCTGATCTACGGTCACTCTAGACCGGAGACAGAGCAATATAAAACTTCACCCTACCAATCGCTGTGCAGACTAGTTCAAGGCACAGTGATTTTGGAATGGGTGGAGTAGAAAGACAAAGGGTCTGCACAATAAGCCAAAGGCTGCAGTACTATCGGGGCGGTAAAGTCGCGGACGAGCCCTGAGGGAAAAAAACGGTAAGATATCTATATCAATTTTTTTTACATCTTGCCACCCATTATTTTAATTTATTTATGCCCTCGATATTCGTGATTAAAAATATTATATTAAATAGCTACCAATTTTAACTAAACTAAACTGTAACTAGTCACCTTACTGACATTGACAGATTTTTTATAAATGTCAAAGTTTGTTTTTGTTAATTATCTACCTGATTTCACTTCCAAATTTACTTTCAATCGTCGACAGTGAATTACTTTTAGAAATATTGACAATGTTTTATATCATTTTAGAATCTCCATAAAACAGGGAAGTTTTTGATCTTACGTGTCAGTAAATTTTACTTAAGTGTTTTTTCAGTACGGCGGTTTATTCCAAATTTTAAACAATTGGGGAAAAAAGTCCGGTTTTTAATTTTTCTTCTTCAGATTTTCTGAATAGTAACACAAAATAATTCAGATTGATTGGATAACGCCATTATTGGGGATTAATATCTACAAAAATCACATTCCGGAAATGTTTTTTCTGCACGTGGGTGGGCAAAATACCTCAAAATTTGACAATTTTCATTTTTTCCATAAAATTCTCAATATCCTGAAAACCGTAAACTTTTTGATAAGATCTTATAGGGTTTTTCTAAAAGGGCTTTAGCTAGCCTATCTTCGTGTAACGTTTGATTCACGACTTTTGGGACATATATATATATATATATATATATATATATATATATATATATATATATATATATATATATATATATATATATATATATATATATATATATATATATATATATATATATACTTTTCAACAGAAATGTACTGGGTTCATATCCCAGGGTTACTTTTTCAGTACATACTGTAAAATTACCATCAATCGAACTTGTGGCATTGTATTTGAGCCAGTTCAATGTCTGCACGTTCCGCCCTTCGTAGAGGGCTTTAAGTCGTCGGTCCCGTGTCTATACGACATTGGGCACGTTAAGAATCCCTACTCTCCTTACAGAAAGACACGGTTTCGGCAAAATATCCAGGATAGTAAGGTGGAACTGTTCCCTGGCGTCGGTGGTTGACCAGAGTCGCGGAAATATACCGACGTTAATAAAACAAAAACATACGAAAGAAACAAAACAATGCGCGATCGTTTAAATAAACTATACGAAACTTCGAAAGTCGTGATCACATAGTGGGAAACGAATGGGAGCGAATTTTTTTTAATGAGAATCGGTATAAAAGTCGCAATTGGCAAACATATAGCTGTTAAGTGAACCATATTAGTTAATAATTATTTATTTACGTTCCGCGTTCCAAGCTACCTATTAGAATAATTTTAAATTGGCGTTTTTTATAATGCCATGATATAACAATATCTCGACAAAAAATGTGAAACAAATAACAGCCAGTCGACATTCTCTGCGTCAAAATTTATCTCATACAGTCTGCTTCGTCTAAATTATATAATTAAGTGAGCTAAACATACCAGACTAGTTATTTCAAAAAGCCTGGACGCAGCAAGTCCGTTATGGAAGTGAATTTTCATAAACATGTTTTTAATAGCAAATATGTGTTTTTTAATGAAAGCAGGCATCAAATTTGGTTACCAGTATAACCTATATTATAGTAGAAGCAATGTACCATATTTCATCAAAACAAGTTTATTGTTTGAAAATGTACAATGAAACAGAATAAACTGTGTACCCGCTTTAATATACGTCTATGCCTAAGACAAGTAGCGCATTGACCAATATGAACACCCAGCTATTGGAAATGGTTAACAAAATGGACGAAGAAGCTAAATTAGCACAAGAAGAAGCTAAATTAGCAAGAGAATCCCGAGAAAGAGATGAAGAAGCCAGAAAAGGGATGAAGAAGCAAAATAACTGGTGGCTGTCAGAATAGCCAACCTTAACAGGTTTGATCAGAAGACTTCCAAAGGTTCCAAAATCGTAACATTCTCACCAATAACCGTCATACAACCATCATACGGCGTTGCCACGACCAAGAAGATCCAGCCTCTTCTATCCCGGATGAACCACGTCCAGAGCATCTGCGCGACGTCTTAGCAGAAGCTAGTTACCTAAAATAAACTTAAAATGTTCCCAAAAGAACTGGTTTCCTACCGAACGAACCTTAAGTTAGGGCAAATTGATTTTTTGGAATTTAAAGCATTTAATGAAAATTCGTTACGAAAACGCACTTGCTGCGTTCCAAATTTCTGTTCTCACAAACATGCATTATTTGTTTATTATTTATTATTCGATGAAAAAGAGGTGTTCTATTTTAAAAAGTCTGGACGCAGCAAGTGCGTTATGGAAGTGAATTTTCATAAACATGTTTTTAGTAGCAAATATGTCTCTTTAATGCAAGCAGGCATCAATCTGGTCATCCGTATAGCCTATATAGCAGAAACAATATACCATATTTTATCAAATTACTTATCGTTTGAAAATGTACAAAAATTCTCCAAAAATAAACTTTAAATGTTTCCGAGAAAACTGGTTGCCTAGCCAACAAACCTCAGGTTAATAGCAAACTGAGTTAGTGAAATTTGAAGGATTTAATGAAAATTCACTACCAAAACCCACTTACAGCGTCTCGATGTTTTTTCTTACAAACATGCATCATACTTCGATAAAAAATGCAAAAAATAAAATAATATAAGGGTGTTCGAAAAAAAAACAATTGCAGTGATCACCAACGACTTATGGGCCAGCCTGTGATTGTCAAAATAATTTTATAAGATGCAGCTCAAGACACCCTATAATTAACGTACACAATTTATCTTGTATAATACCAATTATATTGAGCTTTACCCTATAAATGAGTCACCTTGTATATTTGCAAACAGATAAAAACTGAAAGTAAACCCGGATATAGACTATAGGGGGCCTAGTTTGCGCTCATTTGAAGAAATTTTTTTAGAATTCAAAAGCCGCAGTCTCCCCAATAAAAGAAGTTTTTCTACGAAAATTAGCTAAAAATTATAGAACCTATAAACCATAAGCTTAACTACAAATACTGCCAAATCATCAGAGAAAGGGTCTATTTGAAATGAATTTTCTGGAAGTATTTTAGTAAAAGGAAAGGCAATGATGGTGGAAGCTGTAACTTAAGGCTTTTTAAAACACATTTATAATAATAATAATAATAATACACATTTATTGAGAAGGTTTCCCTCCATAGAGAAAATACAAGTAAACATACAATAATGAAAAATTCACATACACAAAAAATATCTCCCCCAATAAATGTAGAGAAAAAAAACTGCCTAAGTCAAAGACTTCTTGGCAGTATAGTTGAATACAATAATGCACACTTTACACAAACAAACAAAAAATCTCACCCAACAAATGGAGAGAAAAAAAACTGCCTAAGTCAAAGACTTATTAAAAAGTCGCGGTCTCCTCAATAACGAACTTTTTCTACGAAAATTAGCTAAAAATTATAGACAGTTAAACCATAAACTTAACTAAACCTACAGCCAAAGCATGAGAGAAAGGGTCTATTTAAAATGAATTTTCTGTAAATATTTTAGTAAAATGAAGGACAATGATGGTTGAAGGTGAAACTTAAGGGTTTGCAGAACACTCTTCTTGCATAATCCGTATTTGTTTCTGGTTCTTTGCCTAAATGTTGCGAATTTTGAGGTTTTGAGGAAAACCCCAATTGTTTTTTAATGCATATAACTTTTTTATCTTTTAACTTACAGACCTACATTTTGGTACTGGGGTCACTGTTTATAATACAAACACGCGTACGAAATTTGGTTGCCCTTACTTTGTTATCTCCGGAGATATAATTTTTTCCGAAAGAAAACACAAAATTTTCCGGGAAAACCAGGGCAGATTTTCCTCGGTAATGAACTTATCCAAGGCACTTGTAAAAGGAAGGTACTCACAGTTATCGGTATAATATATATATATATATATATATATATATATATATATATATATATATATATATATATATATATATATATATATATATATATATATACAGGTGTCCCACGTCGAGTAATGTATTAGATTATTTCCGAAAATATACATTTTTGAGTGCTGAAAATTTGTATATGGGGGTTTCCGAAGATGCTCTACTTAATGAAAATAATTTCCAAAATAGCGGACTTCCGGTTACACCGTAAATAGATATAAACAACGTTATTTCAAATAGAACATCCTGTATATTATTGGATTTTTAGAATACTCATCTAATTTTATGTTAAAAGTTATAAGGGTATGCTCTCTCTATCTTCAACTGTTTTCGAGTTATGTCAATTGATTTGAGAATTCTGTTCAAGGGGAGGCTGACTTAATGAAGCTGATTTCGTGTCGTGTTAGGATGCTGAAAATTATTTAATTTGTCACGTGCCAAGGCCATTAAGCTTCGACATAATTGTGAGCAAAAATTGTTTCATAAACACGGTGTTTTGTAGGATGTATTAGAATTTGTTGTGCTTTAAACTAGAATAACTCATTTATTTCAAATGGAACACCCTGTATATAATCTTCTCATTGAATAGAGCAGATAATTATCTTTCAAACTGTATTAGTATTCCCTATACCTAAAGTTGATAATTATCGAGATATTTACGGTTTACCAAAAAAATTAATTTAATATTTATGAAATTTCAACAAATAACAGAGAATAACCAAAAGTATTGAAAGTTGAAAATGATTATGACTAGCCTAAGAAACTCATGATTGATACTGTTCAAATTGTGTATCATTCGCACTAATACATCGCTCTAAGTGTATTGCAACTCCTGCACTTGTGCGCCGTATTTCTGCGGGATCAATATTATCCAAACAATTACGGACTCTATCTTCAAGTTCTTCCCTAGTGTTGACTAGAGTCGCATAAACATCTGATTTAAATTTACCCCATAGGTAAAAATCCAGAGGAGTGAGGTCGGGCGACCGGTCAATTGTATGTTCCGCCGCGTCTAATCCACCTCTCTCCGAATTCATCATTTAAAAAGCTCCTCACCTCTGCTGAATAATGCGCAGGAGCCCCATCCAGTTGATACCAACAATTGACATGCGCAGTAAGTGGTAAATTGTCCAAGAAATCAGAAACAGTGGTTCGCAAAATCTCTATGTATTGCACAGCTGTCAGATTATTATCGTAAATGCAGTACGATAATTTATCATCCATCAGAAGAGCAAACAAGCTGAAGCTGAATTTTCTCTGAAAACAGCGTTCTCTTTTGACATGAGGATTGTCTTGAGCCCAGTAGTGAATATTATGTCTGTTAAATATTCCTTCATGGGACATCTTTGTTTCGTCGGTCCAAAATTATGCTTTTCAGAAATAAAGGATCGTTGCGGTGTCTTTCAAGGAGAGTGTGACAAAATTCAATTCCGTGGTCTGGGTCGTTCAGTTCCAGAGCTTGTACACTTATAAATTTATAATTATGCATGTTATGCTTGGACGATATTCTCTGTATGGAGGAACGTGCTATGTTCATGTCATGTTCAACTGAACGTATTGACGCCTTTGGATCAGCGAAATAAGACAACACAGAAATTTGTGTGTATGCGTCTTCTATAACTGGAACTGATCTTGATGTTTGTTTAATCGTGCAACTTCCCGTTCTCAAGAAATTGGTTTCATTACGTCTGAATTTCAACGCAGTCATTGGCGAGGACTCGGGATACCTATCATTAAACAGCCAACATGTTCTGCTGACCACTCTGTTGCACTTTTCATGAAAATAAAATAAATTCAGCAATTGTTCGTTTGAATAGCTGGCATTATCCATTATAACGTAGAATTCCTATTAATTCAGACAACAAAGACAAAATAACTCACGTTGTGAATGACAGAAATATAAAACTGACAATAAACGTGAAAATGTCAAACATCACATAGCACTCTATATTTGTCTTTTTTTTTTGGTGCAAATATCTCGACAATTATCAACTTTAGGTATAGGGAATTCTAATACAGTTTGAAAGAGAATTATCTGCTCTATTCAATGAGAAGATAATATACAGGGTGTTCCATTTGAAATAAGTGAGTTATTCTAGTTTAAAGCACACCAAATTCTAATACATCCTACAAAACACCGTGTATATGAAACAATTTTGCCTCACAATCATGTCGAAGCTTAATGACCTTGGAACGTGTCTGACAAATTAAAGAATTTTCAGCATCCTAACACGACACGAAATCAGCTTCATTAAGTCAGCCTCCCCTTGAACAGAATTCTCAAATAAATTGACATAGCTCGAAAACAGTTAAAGATAGGGAGAGCATACCCTAATAACTTTTAACCTAAAATTAGATGAGTATTCTAAAAATGCAATAATATACAGGGTGTTATATTTGAAATAACGATGACATATTAAAAAAAAACTGAAACTGACACCGGATAGTTTGCGTTCATTTGAAGAAATTTTTTCAAAATTCAAAAGTCGGGATCTCCTCATTAGTGATTTTCTTTTAAAGAAAATTCACTAAAAAGAATAACGTATTATAAAGCTTATTAGTTGGATCAATGTCATTCAGAGACCCTGTTCTTTGATGATGCCACGCAAAACAATACTGTTCCCACATGAATTATCTAGAGATTGCTACCTCGCCACTCTAATAACGACGGTTGCTAAATAATAGGTAGATGCATTGAAAAGAATGAAACCGAATTACATATCAGTTCTCAACTGGAACGTTTCATTGTAAAAGTCTTGATTGAAAATGGGCGAACAAAATATATGTAACAATGGGAAAATCGGCATGACACAATTTACGTGAAGGACATTGTGGGACAATTGTTTCAGGCTATCACACACAATAAATCAAATCTATAGAGTTTGAAGTGTATCAGTTATTTTAAAGTACACCATGAGGATACATGTAATTCGAAGTAAAACCACTTTTGTTGAGTGATGATGAAATGGGTCAATCTAAACCACAATACCTAGTTACTTTTAAAAACAGTTTGGACTCAGCAAGTACGTTATGGTAGTAAATTTTCATAAAAATCTTTCTAATTCCAAATATGTCTTGTTTAATGAAATATGAAATTTGATAGAAGTATAACATATATAGGGTGGCGCATTGAAAACGAAACAGACCGATTTGCGTTCAGAGAATTTTTAAGAAACGCCGAAACACGTTTTTGGCATAAAACTCAACTTTGTCACATCAACCCCTTAACGGTGGTGATAAGAATCCCTATATTTTAAATAGGGAACATGGGTCGAGTGTTACATCATTTGAAAACACTTTCTTTTCTGAATCCAGCACACAAATTTTTTTTGAAAGTTTTATCAACTCGTTTAAAAATTATTCACAGTTGAAGATGCAAAGACGCATTTCACTCATTCCGATAAGAAATGTGCTGATAGTCAATGTTTTGTTGGTTTGTAAACAAAAAATTGACTATCAGAACATTTCTTATCGGAATGAGAGAAATTCGGTTTATTATTTCAGTTTATCGGTCGGTTTGATACTTGATAGTCCTACCGAAAATTAATTTCACAATGGTGTATTCTGTAGAAGAAAGAGTTGAAATAATTACTCTTTTTTTCAAAAATGATGCCTGTGCCAACCGTACCGCAAATTTATTTAATGAACGACATCCGAACAAACATGTTAACAGAAAATACATTTTGAAGTTAGTTGCAAAGTTTCGACAAAGTGGTTCAGTAGCCAACAAAAAACGGGATCCTGAACGTGAATTTCCGGTTAGAAATGAGACTACTGAGATTGAAGTTTTATGACAAATTGCTGCAGACCCAACTTTGAGCACGAGAAAATTGGTCACTGTTTCAAACACCAAAGAAGAACTATTCAGCGAATATTGAAGCATCATAAATTTCACCCGTATAAAATTCATCTTGTACAACAACTGAATGAAGATGACTTTGATCGGCGGCTGGATTTTTGTGAAGTTATGACTGCACGAATAGCTGATAACGGGAACTTTCTGTTCAATATCTGTTTTTCAGACGAGTGTACGTTTTTATTAAACTCTACAGTCAATCGTCATAATTGTCGTTATTGGGCAAATAATAATCCAAGAAATTTTCACGAAGTCCACACTCAAACTCCACAGAAATTGAATGTCTGGACTGGCATTTTTGGAGACCGTTTAATCGGACCAATTTTTCTTGATGGCAATTCGAGTGGCGAAACGTATTTGGAGTTACTAGAAGATATCGTTTACCCTCTACTAATTGACATTGTTAAAAATGATGATCGCTATCAAGAAAATCAATTAGTGTTTCAACAAGATGGAGCTCCTCCGCATTTTTCACAACGTGTTAGGGAGTTTTTGAACAGTGAGTTTCCAGAGCAATGGATTGAGCGTAGAGGTGCTATTGAGTGGCCCCCTAGATCACCGGATTTAACTCCTTTAGCATTCTTTCTATGGGGCCATTTAAAGAGTAGAATTTTAGCAACACAACCGGAGTCTCTGGAAGAATTACGACGACGCATTGTTGAAGAATGCCGTCTAATAACTCCACAAATGCTCCAGAATGTCAGAGCTCGTTTTGAACAAAATTTGTATTTTGTATGGAAGCTGGTGGTCAACAATTCGAACCCTTACTCAACTGAATAAATATTTTTGAGCGTTTGGTTTTGTTTTTAGTTTTTTTTAACGAAAAATTGACTAATTAGTGCATTTCTTATCACAATGAATGAAATACGTTCTTGCAGCCCTAACTGTGAATAATTTTTAAACGACTTAATAAAACTTCCAAAAAAATTAGTGTGCTGAATTCAGAAAAGAAAGAGCTTTCAAATGATGTAACACTGGACCCATGTTCCATATTTAAAATATAAGGGTTGTTATCACCACCCTTAAGGGGTTGATGTGACAAAGTTGAGTTTTATGTCAAAACATGTCCCGCTCAATATTAAAATGGACGGTTTCAGCGCTTCTTAAAAAAAATTATCTGGGCGCAAATCGGTCTGTTTAGTTTTCAATGCGCCACCCTATATATCTTCTTCACTGTATTTTGCTTTAAAAGGAACTGGCTATTCTTTTAGAATGCAGAATGAGGAAACGGTATTAATTAATAACCCAGTGTAACTTTCTTATGTTGCTAGTAAATTCAAAGAGTAGAATAAGTAAAATAATAATCAACGCTCTACTGGTTTCGAGCACAGATTCACTATCGGGTTAAATGGAATGAAATAATTATTAGATTCATTGTTAGATTGCACAAATAGCTTTTATTTTTCCTGACACCAAACCTGATTGTGACGACTACGACGTTCGCCTATGAAATAATCATGTGCTGTATGAATACATATCACGCGAAGTTTCGTTTTATTGTATAATTATTAAACACATCACCAGAGTCAAACAAAAGAGAAACACATTACGTCACCAGTTGTTATGGACATACTAAGTGTAATACCTTGTTATCTGATATCTGATAACAATGTATAACACTTATTTGCTTCTTTTAGAGATTATTTCACTGAGGTTTACATTAGCAAAGTTACTACAGAGCAATACCACGAAAATCTTTTATGGCTGACTTTAAAGACTAGTAAAACAATTATTTATTATTATTTATTTATTTCCCTAAGATAATTGGAAAGGTGGATTCAGCAAGAATACCAACCAACATTCGATAACGGGTCCAAATATTTAAAATATTAAGGAAAGCATGGTAAAAATGTTTGCTATACAATGCTAGGCTAGAAAGCCTATCCAGAAGAATTATATCACGCAAAGGAAAATAATTATTGTCAAGAACATTATACAGGATCTTTGGATCTTTCAACTTTTTCAAATTTTGTTCAAAACGAGCTCTGACATTCTGGAGCATTTGTGGAGTTATTAGACGGCATTCTTCAACAATGCGTCGTCGTAATTCTTTTAGAGACACCGGTTCTGTTGCGTAAATTCTGCTCTTTAAATGGCCCCATAGAAAGAAGTCTAAAGAGATTTTCAACAATGTCAATTAGTAGAGGGTAAACATCTTCTAGTAACTCCAAATAGGTTTCGCCACTCAAATTGCCACCAAGAAAAATTGGTCCGATTAAACGGTCTCCAAAAATGCCAGTCCAGACATTCAATTTGTGTGGAGTTTGAGTGTGGACTTCATGAAAATTTATTGGATTATTATCTGCCCAATAACGACAATTATGACGATTGACTGTAGAGTTTAATAAAAACGTACACTCGTCTGAAAAACAGATATTGAACAGAAAGTTGCCGTTATCAGCTATTCGTGCAGTCATAACTTCACAAAACTCCAGCCGCCGATCAAAATCATCTTCATTCAGTTGTACAAGATGAATTTTATACGGGTGAAATTTATGATGCTTCAATATTAGCTGAATAGTTCTTCTTTTAGTGAATTTTCGTAGAAAAAATTCACTAATGGGGAGATCCCGACTTTTGAATTTTGAAAATTTTTTTGCAAATGAGCGCGATCTAGGACCCCTAGAACCCATATCCGAGGTCAGTTTCAATTTTTATATGTTTATATACACACACACACATATATATATATATATATATATATATATATATATATATATATATATATATATATATATATATATATCACACCGATATCTCAAAAAATAATGGGCCGATTTTAATAAAATTTGGCATGTACCTTCCCTTTGTAAATGGCTTTAACAAGTTTGTTAGTCAAGAAAATCAGACGAGGTTTGCAGGGAAAATTTTTAGTTTTTATTCAAAAAAAAATTTTATCTCAAAGAATAATGGGCCGATGTTGATAAAATTTGGCATGTACCTTCCCTTTGTAAATGGCTTTAATAAGTTCGTTAATCGAAAAAATTGGACGAGGTTTTCCGGGAAAATTTTGAGTTTTCATTTGAAAAAAAAATTATCTTAAAAAATTAAGAATATATGATAACCAAATTTGGTAGGTGGGTTTACGATATAAAAAGTAAACCAGACACCAAAATTTAGATTTCTACGTTACAAGAAAAAAAAGTTATAATAAAATATATTGTGACAGATCATTTCTATGAAAATTCACTACCATAACGCACTTGCTGCGTCCAGGCTTTTGATGTTTGAAACAGTGGCCAATTTTCTCGTGCTCAAAGTTGGGTCTGCAGCAATTTGTCCTAAAACTTCAATCTCAGTAGTCTCATTTCTAACCGGAAATTCACGTTCAGGATCCCGTTTTTTTGTTGGCTACTGAACCACTTTGTCGAAACTTTGCAACTAACTCCAAAATGTATTTTCTGTTAACATGTCTGTTCGGATGTCGTTCATTAAACAAATTTGCGGTAGGGTTGGCACAGTCATCGTGTTTGAAAAAAGAGTAATTATTTCAACTCTTTCTTCTACAGAATACACCATTGTGATATTAATTTTCGGTAGTACTATCAAGTATCAAATCGACCGATAAACTGAAATAATGAACCGCATTTCTCTCATTTCGATAAGAAATGTTCTGATAGTCAATTTTTAGTTTACAAACCTACAAAACATTGACTATCAGCACATTTCTTATCGGAATGAGTGAAATGCGTCTTTGCATCTTCAACTGTGAATAATTTTTAAACGAGTTGATAAAACTTCAAAAAAAAATAATAGTGTGCTGAATTCAGAAAAGAAAGAGCTTTCAAATGGTGTAACACTCGACCCATGTTCCTTATTTAAAATATAAGGATTGTTATCACCCCCCTTAAGGGGTTGATGTGACGAAGTTGAGTTTTATGTCAAAACATATCCCCCTCAATATTAAAACTGACGTCTTTCAGCGTTTCTTAAAAAAAATCTCTGGACGCAAATCGGTATGTTTCGTTTTCAATGTGCCACCCTATATATATATATATATATATATATATATATATATATATATATATATATATATATATATATATATATATATATATATATATATATAAAATGAAACTGACCCCGGATATGGGTTCTAGGGGTCCTACTTCGCGGTCATTTGCAAAATTTTTTTCAAAATTCAAAAGTCGGGATCTCCCCATTAGTTAATTTTCTCTACGAAAATTCACTAAAAACGGGCTACGAGGATTGGGAAAACTCAAGTGTGTAAGTGGTTTTTCCGTTTCAAAAATTGATGGCAAACCCCGCTCTGTTAGTTTTTCCACAGGTCGAACCAACGAAAATGTTGAAAAAATTCGCGAATTCATCATGGAAGATCGACGACCTACCATTGACGAAGTTGTGGAAAGGATGACTGCCAAATTCGTGCATCGACTACCGATTGCTGAACAAAAGCAAGATCGCGAGGAAGCATGTTGTACTTTGAAAGAACTGTTTTGAAATGAGGGTGGAAGACTCCAAGTTCACCTCGTCCCAAAAAAGCTCGTCAAGTGTAATCAAACGTCAAGATAATGCCGATTTGGTTTTTCGACGTGAAAGAAGTTGTCCGTTCAGAGTTGGCTCCACAAGGTCAGACAGGTAACCAGGCTTTCTGCCTGTAAGTTTTGAAAATATTGCGCAACAGTTTGCAATGGAAGAGGCCTGATTGGTGGCAATCGGGTGACTGGTTTTTCCACCACGATAACACCACTGTTTACACAAAGAATGGCATCATCATTCTGCCCCATTCCTCCTATTCACCCAATCATGACCACTGCGACTTTTTTTTGTACATCCCCGAATGAAAAGAGACATGGGAGGAAAGCGTTTTGCCTACGTTGTCGAGGTGAATAGAAAACGACGGAGGCGCTGCCGCGCATCACAGAACACTTATTTCAAAATTGTTTTGAACAATCGGATAAAAGATTAGACAAGTGTACTCGCGAGAGCAGATTGGGACCTGTGATAAGCACTGATAACTACAACTTGGAAAACCCAAGCACAATAAAATTTTAAGCCATGACGATCGTTTTGCTAGCGTCATTTTAGT
The DNA here is from genome assembly GCA_964006375.1 of Tillus elongatus. Lineage (NCBI taxonomy): Eukaryota > Metazoa > Arthropoda > Insecta > Coleoptera > Cleridae > Tillus > Tillus elongatus. The sequence goes on along the minus strand of OZ023264.1, from coordinate 178,691,929 downwards.
TTATTCATCGCTCACTTTGTTAGCGGAATGATCATCAGGTCCTAAAACTGTATTGAGATTAATTGGTTCTCCAAATTGTACTCATTAAGTGTACTAGTGCCCGTGGAGAGCACTGTGAAGGGGGTTGAAGGTTTTTGTGTTTAAAAATTAAATTCTTAAATAAATTTTTTAAAAAAGTTCGGTTTTTTGGTAGCCTCTTCGTATAATGGTTGTGGCGACATCGCCTTAAAACTGTAAGGATAATGATATATTCTTTCAAGAAGGATTATCTGAGAACCAATTACAACCACATCCCCACCTAGCTTTTAATTCCAGCAGACGCCTGTGTTTACCTATGATAGCATGTGAAGAGTGTACTCGACATTCCTATGTTAATGTTTTCGACAGTCGGCAGGAAATGCAGACATGTTCATATTTACCGTTTATAAAAGGATGCTATAATAATCCGCTGCAGCACTCGCATAAAGTGAATATGTAAATTGTAACCATCTTGCATCCTAAACTTAAATTTATACATGTAGAAAGCGACCTGAAATTCTAAAATTGTTCTTAAGTGCCAAGTCGTTACTTCTCATAATATGGAACTTATTTGAATGTGTTGCATCAAATTATATAGAAAATATATGTTTTTCTATATATCCTCATTATCTTTAGGAAAAGTAGGCACTGATGTTGGTAATGCAAGAGAAATGTGCTTTTTATAAATACGTTCTTTACGCCATGCTGAAAAACGACATATTATTAATCGCAATTTTTTTTTTAAATTCGTCTAAAGAAGCTGGTAGCTTGTTTCAGTAGCTACCGAAAATTTTATAGGGGCGTTATCACAAACAAATGGAAAACATAGCCTTACCGATGGTATACTTTTTGGATGACGATAAAATCAACTGTTTTAGGAATATTTGTAATTTCAAAAGTAGCTGCAACATGTTCTTGGTAATAGTTTTCCAATCATATTTTATTTACCGCATAGTAGGCCTCTGTCATAAACAAATTTATGACCATATTCTTGTCAAATTTCGTAGTTTTGATAAGTTTTTGTACAATATTACCTAAAGTATACCGGGCCGTAATTGTTTTTCTAATGAAGGAATACGAAATATGGTTTGCTTTTATGCGCAAGCAAACCATAATGGGCGTATTGCGTGCAAAATATGTACCGAGAAGCATTCAAACAGAAGACAGCCGTATCACAGATTATTCGAAAATGTTTATGACCAACTGGGAGAAACTGGTTCGTTTCGCGCAAAACGAGATATTTTAGGCCGCCCAGAAAATATCCCTCCTAAACAAGAACAGATTTTAGTTCCTGTAGCACGTAATCCAGAAATCAGTTCAAGAAGAATAGGTGCAGTTGATAAAGTAAGTAGATCATCGGTTCTGAGGATATTTCATTTTATTGCATGAGTGCATCGTATAAAAGTCTGTGTTTGCTACATACTAAAGCTTAAAAATGTTTGTGAGAATATGGTTTAAGAGATATGAATTTTTTAATACTTTTAACCCACGCCACTGGTCTCAGACGGCGGTGACATTTTATTGGTGATTTTTTTTTCTTTCCGTTAGAGCTCGTCCGCGTCTTTGCCGCCCCGATAGCACCAGCATGCCCTTTGTCTTTTCTACTCCACCTATTCCAAAATCACTGTGCCTTGAACTAGTCTGCAGAGCAATTGGTAGGGTGAAGTTTTATATTCCTCTAACTCCGGTATAGACTGTCAGTAGATCAGTTCTCTTTTGTGGTGCAGAGCTTTACACTCGCACAAGATGTGCTGGGCTGATTCATCCCCCTCTCCGCAGAGTTTGCATGCCAGGTCCCTCTCGAACCGCCCCAATTTATGCAGGTGTTTCTTGGCAGTCATGTGCCCCGTCAATAGTCCTGTTCCTGAGCTGCCCCCTGCTAAGATTTAGCAGCTCCACAGCTCTTTTTGGACTGGGTTGCCTAATTAATGACTTCCCGTGTTTGAGCCCTGAACAATCTGCCCAGTTATTGGTGATAAGCATACTATATAACAATGCGTAGACAATGTAATAACATACTAGTAGTAGCAGTGGTGGGGAGGCCAACGCCAAGCAAGTAGGCCACCATGGGCCCTTTTTGGCAACCCCAGCAACCATGTTCTACTCCTCCTCAGTTCCGTCACCAAACCGCCTCGACCTCGAGATGAAGGCCGTGACGGTCTTCAATTGGACGGTACTTACCTGATTCCTCTGCAGAGTCCTCGATGAAGAACATAGTAAAATTTGTGTCAACAAAATATAGTTCTGCAAATTGAATCATAACTTCCACATAGCTGTGATAATCTACTCTCCGCAGAAAGTTATTCTCATGAAATGAATTCAGGGTCCATGACTTGATCACAAAGAAAATATTCGTATTCCTGTACCCTAAACTTCCAAAACGTTATATTACTTCAATTTATCATCCCCATTTATCCCCTACAGCAAACTTACCCAAAAACAATTCGAAGCGTTCTTTTGTCGGGTGCTAACTGGATATCAACTTTGAAGATTGTATCCCTTCGTTCGAAAGTTATTGCGCCTTTTTTTTATTTATTTTTTAATTTCAAAAACACACCACGAGGGCTCACAGCCTAAATACTATCGTACCGTGGGTGTCGACAAGGAGGAAAGAGGCAACTTGTAAATTCTGGACTTGAAGGTTTGGAGGTGCGGAGGAGAAGGAAAAACATGTGCCCGCAAGGAGTTCCACAACTTGGAAGTCCTCGGGACAAGAGAGTGGGCATAACAAGATGTTCTATGCCTGGTGACCTGGACAGTAAAAGGGTGCATTCGCTCTGTTCCCCTGATAGATCTGTTGTGGGCAGCAGGTGAAGGAACTATGGAAGAAAGCTCCTCTTAGCAGTGCCCGTCTATAAAAGAGAGAGGGAGAGAGGTCACCAACGGCACGTCGGTGGGCAAGGGATGGCAGCCTTTGGGTGAGGGTACGGTCACCGATGAGACGTAGAGCTCTTCTGAATGGAGTCCAGAATAGCGAGTGTAGAAGCGGCAGCGGCACCCGAGATGTCGGAGCAGTATTCGAGGTTTGGCCTTATTTGTGCGAGTAAGCTAAATACCTAAACGTTCAGACCCTCGAAGGGATCGATAGCCGTCGGTCCCATGTAACATATGATGTTAGGCACATAAAATATCCCCTGTCTACGAAAGACAGGTTCGCCAAAATTTCCAGGTTTGTGGAAAAATTGCACCCTGGCATCGACTATAATCGCGGAAATAAGCCGCGTGAAACGTGAATCCGTATTTCCTGTTGGATTCTACAACTTGACAGAAAAATTGAAAGCTACGCCAGTCAAATTATTTTTAATAGCCTAGACGCAGCAAGTACGTTAGGGTAATGAATTTTCATAGAAATGATCTGGCACCAAATATTTTTTATAACCTTTTTTTCCTGTAACATAGAAATCTAAATTTTGGTATGTAGCTTCCTTTTAGGGTCATAAACTTGTGTACCAAATTTGATTACCATAACGTTTTTATTTTTGGGAATAAAGTGTTTCCGAAAGCAAATCCAAAATTTTCCCGGAAATCGCGGTCCGATTTTCCTAGCTAACGAACTTATCCAAGCCACTTACAAAAGGAAGGTACATGCCAAATTGTATCAAAATCGGCCTATTAGTTTTTTGAGTTATCGGTGTGATACATATACATACATATATATATATATATATATATATATATATATATATATATATATATATATATATATATATATATATATACGAGGGCGGGTCAATAAGTCCGTGACTTTTTGAATGAGACAGGCTTTTGACAAAAACTCATTTTATTTCTCAACATAGTCTCTTTTGAGCTCTATACACTTCGTCCGACGTTTCTCCAATTTTTTTATCCCTTCCAAAAAATAAGATTTGTCGAGTTCCTCAAAATATGTATTTATTTGTGAGATGATATCATCATTGGAGTCAAATCTCTTTCCGCCGAGCCATTTCTTTAAGTTTGGAAACAAGCAATAGTCACTCGGGGCTAAATCCGGAGGATAGGGCGGATGAGGGAGCAATTCGTAGCACAATTTATGTAATGTCGCCATGGAGACTACACATGTGTGCACCCTTGCATTGTCTTGGTGGAAAATAACTTTTTTCTTTGCCGAATACGGTCGTTTTTTCTTCAAATCGTCATTGAATCGGTCCAATAAGTTGGTATAGGATTCGCCATTGATTGTTCTTCCCCTTTGAAGGTAATCAATGTGGATTATACCGCGTGCATCTCAAAAAACGGTCGCCATGACTTTATTGGCTGACAAACCCACCTTGGCCTTCTTCGGCGCCGATACGCACGGAGAAACCCACCGTTTTGACCGCTGCTTGGTCTCTGGTGTGTTGTAGTGAATCCATGTTTCGTCCACTGTTACGAAACGGCGCAAAAAGTCGACAGTATTGCGGTTGAACAACGCCAAACACTCCTTCGAAGTTGACACACGATTGCGTTTGTGGTTGATTGTGAGCAAACGCGGCACCCATCTTGCGGATAGCTTTCTCATACCCAAGTGATCATGCAAAATCGAAACCACTGAGCCATGTAATATGCCTATGACTTTCACAATCTCCCGCACTTTCAAACTCCGATCGGCCAACACCATATCGTGAATTTTTTTAATTGTTCCGGCTGTAGCGATCTCAACTGGGCGTCCAGAACGTTCGGCGTCATTTGTGCTTGTACGGCCGGAACGAAATTCAGTAAATCACTTTTTTGCCATGGAAATTGATGATGCAGAGCCTCCATAGCCTTGTTTTGAGTTATGGTTTTTTCCGCAAAAAATAATGTTTGATGAGCACACGAAATTCACTTTTTTCCATTTTCGTTATAACTCAAGAGGTTGTCTGCTTTTAATTGCTATCTAACACAAACTAAATGACGCAGTTTGTTCAAAATTTGCCAGGGGTCAACTGACAGATGCTTGTTGACACGAGCAGTGTCAAAAAGACACGGACTTATTGACCCCCCCTCGTATATATATATATATATATATATATATATATATATATATATATATATATATATATATATATATATATATATATATATATATATATATATATATATATATATATATATAATTTCAACAACACGCCACGAGGGCTCACAGTCTAAATACTATCGTACCGTGGGTGTCGACAAGGAGGAAAGAGGCAACTTGGAAGTCCTCGGGACAAAAGAGCAGGCAAAACTAGATGTTCTATGTCTGGTGACCTGGACAGTAAAAGGGTGCATTCGCTCTGTTTGGAACTATGGAAGAAAGCTCCTCTGAGCAGTGCCCCATCTATAAAAGAAAGCGCTCCCTAACGGCACGTCGGTGGGCAAGTGATGGCAGCTTTTGGGTGAGGGTAGGGTCACCGATGAGACGTATAGCTCTCTTCTGAATGGAGTCCAGGATATCGAGTGTAGAAGGGGCAGCGGCATCCCAGATGTGGGAGCAGTATTCGCGGTTTGGCCTTATTTGTGAAGTATACAAGGTATAGAGCTTAGCTGCTGAAAAGTATTTGCGAGCCCGGAAGAGAAAACCTAATTTCTAAGCAGCCGCTTCTGCAATTGATGTGACATGTTGGTGCCAATTGAGATTTCGATCCACAATATATATATATATATATATATATATATATATATATATATATATATATATATATATATATATATATATATATATATATATATATATATATATATATATATATATATATATATATATATATATATATATATATATATATATATATATATATATATAAATCTAGGGGTCCTAGTTAGCGCTCATTTGAAAAATCTTTTCAAAATTCCAAAGTCGAGATCTCCCCGATAGTGAATTTTTTTTTAAAGAAAATTCACTAAAAACGCCTTCGTTGATTCAATACGATACAAAACCTAATTTCAAAGAACTGCTGCACATAAAGGCAATTTCAGATAGGATACTTGACGCCCTCGTGGCGCAGGTTGCTAGGTGCCGGCCTGCTAAGCGAGAGGTCCCGGGTTCGATTCCTGGGCGAGCCAACGAGAAGTTGACTTTGTCTGGAAAATTAGTAAAAATAGTGAATGATGGGAAATGAATGTGCTAATGGCCTGAGATGCCGCAGCCAAAAATATTAATAATTAAAAAAAAGATACGAAACTTCACATATTATGGGTCAATTACAGAAACTTGGTAACATTTTTACATTAAATAATTATTGTGATCTTGCCTGAGTTTAAATTATTGGTAACCAGTTTTTCCATTTCCTTGTACACATGAATAATATGTATATATGCAATCATGTGAATATGCAACATGTATTCCAATTAAACAGAGCTGATCTTTATTGTTCTCCGATATCAAAAATAACTCGGTATTTCCACCGTTGTTGTTTACGTCATAAACATAATCTTTATAGCGTTTATAACATAAAATTAAAATAAAAACTTGGATTCAGCAAAGATAAAATTGATAAAACATGCTCGGCACCAGCACCCACGTTCCGTTGCTGTGTCGTTAATTCAGTATTTTAATCGAGAAATAATGTCTTTTATCCGGCTGACTTTATTAATAATTACCTCAACCATATTAAATTATAAACCTGGTTAATTTGTCTCTAAAATTTTAGGTACTTACGGATATTACCGCTTATTAGATACATGTTAGGAGATTGTGGAATGCTATAAAATATATTCTAAAATAATAGTACAAGTGCAGATCCATATCTTCCGCGCCAGAGAATTATCAACTCTTTGAAATATAATTACAGGAGACAACTCGTCACAAAAATAATTGACAACATGAACAAGAATCAGTGTCAACTTTCGGTAAATGTCCTCGAAGTTATTCGTCTGCTTGATCGCGCATGGAAAATGTCTCACAAAAAACGGTGGAAAATTAAAAGTACCGTTGTGGTCTTTTTTAAACTTGTTTTGGCCTCGAGCAAAGCTCTTTTAGCCACGGTCACTCCAGGTCAACAACTAGTGCTACAGCTCCCTACTATAATATGATGTTTTACATTAAAAAAACAAACAAAAAGGATTTTCTATGCTATCGTCTACCAAGCTCAGAAAGAATTTCCTTTACTTCATGTAAACCAATAATAATTTACGAAGAGAGACTATGCCCATCATACTTTACATTTTGTTTTTGTGGGTAAGGTGTATGTGTTTAAGTCTTATAAACTAGGATTAAAATTAAGGAAAAAAAGACATGGGATCACAAACTTCACGCCTAGGGGTCCACCAAGGCGACTTTATTTGAGACAAACTAGACTGGACCACGGTAAAGATGGGTTAGACACAGGGACAGACAAAAGGAATCTATAATTATATGACTATTAACTATAATGTCAATTTCTTCAACAAAAATACTGTAAAAAAACAGAACAAAATTTTATATCTTTTTACGTTGAGCTAAATTACCTCATGTAATTTATTACATTTAATGAAGTTCAAAAGTATATGCATCATCTCTTTTTCAACATAGAACGCTACATGCAACAAATATGATATATCAAGACATTTTTAACTAGATTGTTACATGCATCGTTGTGTTTCTTACAATTAAAAAAGACATGATTAATATCACACACATTTGTTCCATCACAACTACACAGTGGATTGTCTGCCAACCCCATTTTAAATAGTTGCTTTTTGGTAGCACCATGCCCTACGATGATTCTAGCAAGTGTTATGTATATTACTCTGTTAGTAGGGACTATTTCTGAGATCGATTTAGAAGGCAAGGTGGGAAATATTTGGTGAAATTTACTTTTTACTATGGCTTGTTGTTTGCTCCATTGGTCTGACCATTTTTTCCTCATGTGTCGTTTACAAGTAGGAAGAAGATCTCTCGTTAAGAGTATATTGCAACTCTCTCCTATTATTGTTGCATTTTTTGCCAGTTTATCTGCTTCTTCATTGCCCTTGATATGTGCATGTGCTTTTATCCACATAAATATAGCTGTTTTTCCAGCCCTCACTAAGTTCAGGTAATTGGATCTAATAATGCCTATAAAAGGGTCCTTGAATACCTTAGAGGGCTCCTTCAGAGCCAATAGTAACGACTTGCTGTCGGTTATTATTATAAATTTGGAATGGGATGCTATTCCCATGGCCATTTCAAGAGCTTTGATAACTGCTACTGTTTCTGCCGTATATATGCTGGTTTCTTTGTGTAGCTTAAAAACGAAACTGGATGTCGTCGAATCGCTGTATATACTACACCCTGCGGAATCTGATGTTTTGGATCCATCGGTAAATATTAGGGCAGATCCTGGAAACTGCTGGATATTTTCACGGTAATAGCTTTGAACATCTATGTCTTCACTATGACAATCTGGTAAAACAACAATTGGATTCAATAGTAAAATATCATATGACAACGTAAACACTTCTGACTTGTACAATATGGTTAGCGTTACTATTGTGGATGTGTAAAATAAAGCTTTTGTCAATGGTGGTGAGTTTTTATGTCGCCGGTATGTGTTATTTTGGTTATGTGACAAGATGGTGTTAGTTTGGCTGCTGATTTTTTCTTGCAATGGTTGCTTTATCAAGAATTTGCTAGAAAGATATTCCCGTCTTAATTTGAGAGTTGGCTCATTGGCCAACGCCAAGATTGATTCTGTGGGGGTTGATTTTATTAGCCCGTGGACTAATCTTAAAGCTTTATATTGTATTCTGTCAATTTTTCTTAAGTGTATTATCGCAGCAGACCCATAGAAAATTGAGCCGTAGTCTATGATCGACCTACCGTTGTGGTATTAGGTGAAAAACTAGTTTGATGTACTTCAAACTCGTCAATTGTGGATGTGCGACACAATTACCTCCCACATATTTTTTCCTTCCAGTTCTATATCCCATTCTTTTACTTCAGTTTTTAAAATATTGCCAGTCACCCATGCTTTTTTATTAGCAACATATTTCACTGACGAACTCTTTACATGTTTAAAACATCCCAGTTTTTGTGCTTTGCCAATAACCAATAGTCTTCGAAACTCATAAGTTACATAAACTAGTACCACAGCATAGTAGACAGTCTTCTTATGCTGTGCTAGTACAGTCAGTCGCACTTTGTATAACTTCCCACAAACACATTTTTTGTTTTTGAATTTTGGAGTTTTGTCGGGAAACATTTCGTAAAAAAGTCCTGTCTAGTCTGCATTGAAGACATCACATGCCTGATATTCCTCGGATATTTCTGGGAAGTTATTTTTAACCCAATCAGATGTAACTTTTTTATTTACAAATTCCGCTTCCCCAGAAACTTTTCCTGGATTAATTTAATGTCTTTGTTTAAAACGAGAAATCCAACTTGTAGAACACTGTGAATTCCCTCCATATCCCATTTCTCTACCAAGAGAAACAGCTTTCTCCTGAAGAAATAGACAACTTATAGCAATGTTTGCGTGCCTCTGATATTTCAACCAATCAAACAATGCTTTGTCCAAATTCTCCATGTCGTACTTTTTCTCTTGTTGCCAATAGTGTTGGAATCACTAGCCTGGACAATAGCATTATCGCACTTTAAAATTGTTGATAATGTAGACAATGCAATACCGTACTGCCTACAAACATCACTTTTTTTCGTTCCCGTTTTCACTTGCTTCAATAACGACATTTTCTCTTCAATGGTAAAGCGTTGTCTTTTAATACCGGACGCGGACATTGTGTAGACAAGACTCTTCAGCTGCCTTAAACGTGCGTTGATCGAAAACTGATAGGAATAATACGCAAGTTTCAATATTTAAACAGAAAAACAAAAAAACACACAAATGTACAGTTGAGGAGCGTCCATGCAAAAGCACACATGTCCATAATATTAACCAAATGAGTTAATGATTGTATCTGGTTCAGTTTCTTGAGTTCTATCTGAATTTTATCTCCGAACTGTGCAAAAACTATCTTGTCCCATAGTAATTTCGTCAGAAAGTTCGGGAGTCTAAGCTAAGCGAAAACTGATATGAATAAGACGCAAGTTTCAATATTTAAACAGAAAAACAAAAAACCACACAAATGTACAGTTGAGGGGCGTCCATGCATAAGCACACATGTCCATAATATTAACTAAATGAGTTAATGATTGTATCTGGTTCAGTTTCTTGAGTTCTATCTGAATTTTATCTCCGAACTGTGCAAAAACTATCTTGTCCCATAGTAATTTCGTCAGAAAGTTCGGGAGTCTAAGCTAAGCGAAAACTGATAGGAATAAGACGCAAGTTTCAATATTTAAACAGAAAAACAAAAAACCACACAAATGTACAGTTGAGGGGCGTCCATGCATAAGCACACATGTCCATAATATTAACTAAATGAGTTAATGATTGTATCTGGTTCAGTTTCTTGAGTTCTATCTGAATTTTATCTCCGAACTGTGCAAAAACTATCTTGTCCCATAGTAATTTCGTCAGAAAGTTCGGGAGTCTAAGCTAAGCGAAAACTGATAGGAATAAGACGCAAGTTTCAATATTTAAACAGAAAAACAAAAAACCACACAAATGTACAGTTGAGGGGCGTCCATGCAAAAGCACACATGTCCATAATATTAACCAAATGAGTTAATGATTGTATCTGGTTCAGTTTCTTGAGTTCTATCTGAATTTTATCTCCGAACTGTGCAAAAACTATCTTGTCCCATAGTAATTTCGTCAGAAAGTTCGGGAGTCTAAGCTAAGCGAAAACTGATATGAATAAGACGCAAGTTTCAATATTTAAACAGAAAAACAAAAAACCACACAAATGTACAGTTGAGGGGCGTCCATGCAAAAGCGCACATGTCCATAATATTAACTAAATGAGTTAATGATTGTATCTGGTTCAGTTTCTTGAGTTCTATCTGAATTTTATCTCCGAACTGTGCAAAAACTATCTTGTCCCATAGTAATTTCGTCAGAAAGTTCGGGAGTCTAAGCTAAGCGAAAACTGATATGAATAAGACGCAAGTTTCAATATTTAAACAGAAAAACAAAAAACCACACAAATGTACAGTTGAGGGGCGTCCATGCAAAAGCACACATGTCCATAATATTAACTAAATGAGTTAATGATTGTATCTGGTTCAGTTTCTTGAGTTCTATCTGAATTTTATCTCCGAACTGTGCAAAAACTATCTTGTCCCATAGTAATTTCGTCAGAAAGTTCGGGAGTCTAAGCTAAGCGAAAACTGATATGAATAAGACGCAAGTTTCAATATTTAAACAGAAAAACAAAAAACCACACAAATGTACAGTTGAGGGGCGTCCATGCAAAAGCACACATGTCCATAATATTAACCAAATGAGTTAATGATTGTATCTGGTTCAGTTTCTTGAGTTCTATCTGAATTTTATCTCCGAACTGTGCAAAAACTATCTTGTCCCATAGTAATTTCATCAGAAAGTTCAGGAGTCTAAGCAAAGCAACACTTGTCCCGAGCTAGGCCACGCTGAATGTGGTTCTATCAAAACAGAACAAGTCCATCACAAATCGTATAGAGTAATGCAGTGTGTTGCTTCAAAAGTGCACATGTCCAAATGAACAAGGTTTCTGTGATGTTACCTTGCCTGCATTGTTGGTTACTCACTGCACTAATAGAGGGCGGTAGCAGTCCAATATGTATATATTAAACAAAAGGTAGAGCAGCACGTGGTTTGTCCACGGGATTTTCGACCCAATAACCTATAAAATACATGTTACAGAGTTGGTAGTCCTGAGTTGTTGTATGTGCCGATTGCTATACTATAGCTATGTTTTTCATGTTTTTCTATGTTAGAGAGTTTATTTGGTAGAGTACCATCATACTAATTCAGTTTTACTATACTGGAAGTAAATTTCTAAGTGCGTACAACTGAGATATCTTACAAAGTGATAAGAGAGAGAGATCAGGTGAGGTTGGTGATTGTTGAAACATTAGTTTTATTTTAGTGCAGTCTTGTTACCAGAGATTATTCAAGGTGTTTGTTCAGTCTTGTGTCAAATTGTTAGTAATTTGTCATTGTTGTAATTCATATAACATGGACACATATGTGGGCTTAATTAACATTGGTTCTCGAAGACAACAGAAGCGTGCTTTATCAACATGGCAGACAGCAAAATTTGTAAGGTACACAGCCGGAGAAGAAGTTGTGATAGGCTACTTCAGCAAAACGTTCGGAAAAGCAGAAAGAAATTACTGTGTAACCCGGAAAGAACTGCTGGCAGTTGTAAGATCCATCGAACATTTCCACAGCTTCCTGTACGGAAGAACATTCCGCGTGAGGTCGGATCACTCTGCTCTGCAATGGCTTCTGAACTTTAGAAATCCCGAAGGACAGATAGCACGATGGATAGAGAAACTGCAGAGCTACGACTTCCGGATTGAACATCGAAAAGGAAGAAGTCACGCCAATGCAGACAGCCTGTCAAGAAGACCATGTTCAGTGCATGAATGTAAATTTTGCGAGAGACAAGAGAACAAAGAGATCGACAAAGTAACTCATCAGATCAAACAACTGGTGACGAAACAGGAGAATAACACCGATCTAGACGTAAATCTTGAATACATCAGAGACGCACAGAAGACAGATCCAGACTTGAAAAATATTAGAGAATGGCTCGAAAAGGGGAAAAGACCTGAGTGGCACGATGTGTCCCGGCTTGGGGCAGAGGTTAAAGGCTACTGGCTGCAGTGGGACTCCTTGTGCCTAAAAAATGACTTGATCACTCGAAAATGGGAAACTGTCGATGGTAGACTGTATATACCAGACTTTTGTGCCAAGTGAGTGCATAGACACTGTTCTTCATGAGTTACACAATAGTAGAAGTGGAGGCCACTTTGGGGTCAACAGGACTCTCGTCAGAATCAGGGACCGCTTCTATTGGATAAATTGTCGAAGAAGCGTGGAAGAATGGTGCAAACGGTGTGACCAGTGTGCTTCAAAGAAAGGACCAAAGACCCGATCCAGAGGAAAAATGATGCAGTACATCTCAGGTACACCGTGAGAAAGAGTTGCCGTAGACATCGCAGGACCTTTTCCAATCACAGAGTCTGGGTACAGATACATAATGGTGGCGATGGACTACTTCTCGAAATGGCCTGAAGTTGCGCCGATCCCCAACCAAGAGGCAACGACCGTAGCAGAAGCCCTGTTGAAAATGTCATATCGCGACATGGCGTACCATTGGAGATTCACACCGACCAGGGCCGGAATTTCGAATCAGAAGTCTGGAAGAGCCTAATGGACTTGCTAGGCATAAAGAAAACACGAACAACGCCACTCCACCCTCAATCAGACGGTATGGTAGAACGGCATAACAGGACCATCAACCAGTATCTTGCTATGTTTGTCGATGAGAATCAGAGAAACTGGGACAAGCTGATACCTCTGTTTCTCCTAGCTTACAGAAGCTCTCAGCATGAATCTACCGGCTACACCGCATCCATGATGTTGACCGGCAGAGAGATGCGGTTACCAATCGACATGACGAGACCACCACCGAACGAGGACATAGCGGACCTAGCTACGTTACCTGAGTATGTCGCCGACCTAGAAGGAAAACTGCGCACTATACACATATGCGTCAGAGATAGGCTTCTCTTAAGCAGTGACCGGATGAAGATGCGCTTGGATCGCAGAGCAACACCCCATACATTCAAGGAAGGTGATGCAGTGTGGCTGTACCAACCAACAAGGAGAAAGGGCCTCAGTCCCAAACTTCAGAAACCATGGGAAGGGCCATATTTGGTGACTAAGAAACTTAACTACCTAGTCTACAGAATCCAGCTGTCTCCAAGAACTAAACCCAAAGTTGTTCACATAGAGAGGTTGAGTCCCTATCGAGGCCACGAACCCCCAAGTTGGCGGCCGGTAAATACTGTTCGGGACGAACAGTCTTAAGGAGGGGGGCAGTGTTACAAAGCACTTCAATAGATGTAGGTGCGGTGTTGCCACATCTCCAGAACTTCCCCAACATCTGGTAATTTTGCACAATCTGGCAACACCGCCTCCCCTCCCCTGTGGTGACCCCCCCACAGGCGAAGTCTCAACCCTCTAGGACCAAAAATAATGAAGTTACCAACTTGTACCCCGTCATAACGGATAACTGATGTCTGCGCATTCCGAACACCCTGTATATAGACCCTGTATACGCAGAGACCACTTACACCCTGTATACGCAGAGAGATCTTATAGTACAAGAAACACCTCTTGTGAAACATAGGAGTGATGACCACATTTGGATCATCCTGTATATACATCCTCCTGTATACACACGGGGCCGATCTGTATTCACAGAACCTTCTAGCAAAAGAAGGTCCTGGAATATTCTGGAATGGAAGGCTCGCGAAACAAGGTAGAAGGTACGACGTGTATATAAAGACGAAAGCAAGCCAGGGCAGTTCAGTTCAGTTAGAGAATGTGGAAGTGACTCGAAGAAGCAGTAACTAGTGTGAAGTGTTATAGAGTAGCGACTGTAGTTTCAGTGTATTAGTGACTTTTGTCCAAATTAGTGATTGTAAGGCCAGATAAACTAAGTGTTTTGTGAGAGAGACATTCTAGAACTTTTATTGTATCCATATTTAGAGAGTAAATAAAGTTGTTTTGTTAAAATTAAAAGTCTCACTTATCCAGAACCCGGAGAAAACGCAACAATATAATTTACTAATAGTGTACAATTCTTATGAAAATTCATTGCCACAACGTACTTGCTGCGTCTAGAGTTTTTTTCCAAAACAGCACTAACTTAAAGATAAGAAGAGTATCACTCTACAATATACAGTTTCAACTTTAAGTTTATAACATAACCTATAAGCAAATAACAAAAACAAATACCTACCTTGGTTAGTTATTAGTTAACAGTATTTGCTATATACTCTATACACGAAAGTTATTTAAGTCATATTTTACTTACAATTTATAACATATAATTATTTTAGCATCCCACATCTATTTAAATAATAATAAAAATGTAACATAAGATTTCTGTTTTAATAATAATATAAAGAAGATGTCCATCTTGGTGATTATTAACGTTAACGTTAGCTCGAAGTCTCGACTGTCTCGACGCAGCTCGCAATGTGCTGTCATCGGTTGCAACGATGTCATATTGTACAAATTAGATTGTAATTATTTTTTGAAAATAAGACGAGGAATTGGTCACTCAACATTTATGAATATTAAACGACATTTAATGGATGGATTAATTTATTGTGAACTTTTATTTGTCATCAATAAGTAGTACAAATATGTTTTATGACCATATGGTTTACATTTTAAGATTCAAATGAAATTTTATTATATCTGGCAACCCAGCTCATTTATATTTAATTGTCAGGTGACTTGGTCGATTTTGAATTATTTACTTACAATATCGCATTCACAGTCTAACCATGCTTGAAAACATTCACCGTGTGAAATGCCTCATGTAATTCAAAGTGATATCTTAGACTGTTTATTACTTTAACATCTTTATTTTCGAATAACTCCCTTTCTCGTGGGCCGTTTAATTTGACTTTTGGTTAACAGGTATATTATCACGTCTCCTATATATGTGCAAATTTTCATTCGAATCACTCCAATATTTCATAAAAATATTGTGTTTTCAAAATTTTCTTTACATTTTTTTCAAAGAAAAATTAGACGCACGGTGCTCATCTACGAACTCGTCCAAGCCATTAACAGAATCAAGGTAATTCCCAAATTTGGTCCAAATCAGTCAAGTATTTTTTGAATTATCAGATGGATACATACATATACATACATACATACATACATACATATATATATATATATATATATATATATATATATATATATATATATATATATATATATATATATATATATATATATATATATATATATATACATATAAAAATCAAAACCGACATTTGATATGGGTTCTAGAAGCCCTAATTCGCGCTCATTTGAAGAAATTTTCCAAAAGTCTTACCATCGATACCTCTCTATTAGTGAATTTTCCTAATGAAAATTCACTAAAAGATTTAATGTAAAAAAAATAACCATAAAAGATTATTTTCAAGTAATAGCATTTAAACAATCGTAAAGTTTATGAATCAATAAATCATAAATAGTGTATGAAACCTTGATAGATGTGTGTGCCAATTCCGGCAAATTTAATAACCATAAATATGTTTAATGTATTAATTTCTTTCTTACATAAACCGTCTAAAATTTTAAATTGTTAGCTAGCAAAAATATTTACTAGGGAATAAATAGGATTCTTTATATTTGACAAACAGATGAGAAATTTATTTTTAAAAAAATATGGGAAGAATAATTTGTTATATGGATGTTTTTATTACTTGATCTTTTTAATTATTTTCATGCACGGCCAAGTTTTATATAAAAATATTCAGCTGAGACGTGGGAAGTGAAGGTTTTATGTACTAACCAATAATGTTAATGTAATTTGCATATTTTCGCAATTCGATTTTAATAAACGAAAGCATATAGTTCATTATACTGTGGTTTTTGCAAGAAATAGTTATTTTTATGGTGCCAAGATACTAGATCAGAGGTTAGCCTCAATTTAAGAGTTCAATTAATGACACAAAAGCACGTTTTTAAAACATTTTAGCATATTAGGTTAATGGTTGATAAAAAAATCATAAAAACGAAAATAAATTCGCGGATTTGGGCATCCAATCCACGTGGATTGCAGGTTCGGTTTCAAAGAGAAGGAAGAGCAATACAGTGGGTAAGATTCCAAGCTGTAAAAATATCTGATATAAAAATCAAGATAGTTATCAAGCAACTAAAAGCAATATTGTATGAATGAAAAATTTCGGGATAAAGCAAGTGCGTTATAGTAGCGAATTTTCATAAGAATTGTATGCACATATTATACGGCATATTAGTAAAGTTAATACTTTAAACTTACACAGACCTTGAAGATCGATTTTAGAGGTCCTGGTACGCGCACATTTGAAAAATTCTTTCAAAAGTGTTACCATCAATCACTATTATAAAAAAAACTTGTGTCCCAACTCCTTTTGAGAAAAATGCACAAAACTCAATTTTCTATTAAGCTAAAGAATGAAATTTTGCTATATCTGTAAATAGTGTAAGTCTCTTTAAAAGAAACTTTTATTACAAATTTAATTAAAGTTATAGGTACAAAAGATTTCCAGAACGAAACTTAATTAATATTTATAAAAATCTCTGGTTTGAAAATATACAAACATTTTCCAAAAATAAACTTAAATGTTGGTTTTCTAACCAACAAAGCTTACGTTAATAGCAAATTGAGTGGTTGAAATTTGAAGGATTTAATGAAAATTCGGTAAATTTGCAGATTAGCTCCCGAATGCTTTTCAACAAATTGTTTTGGGGCTAGGCAGGTTTCTGAAAACAGTTTTTTGAAAAGCGTTCAGGAGCTAAACTGCAAATTTACCGAAAATTCGCTACCAAAACGCACTTACTGCGTCCACTTTTTTTCTTACAAACGCATCATATTTCGATAAAAAATGCAAAAATGCATTAACGAATTTGTTCTACAAAAATTAGCTAAAAAAATAATTATACACCCCTACTCACTCCTGGTCCCGTAACTTCCTTGGGGAGTGTGAACAAGAAAATTTTCTTGGGGTTTGTGGATCGGGGGGGGGGGCAGGCACGTTTCTGAAAACAGTGTTTTGAAAAGCGTTCGGAAGCTAAACTGCAAATTTACCGAAAATTCGCTACCAAAACGCACTTACTGCGTCTACATCTTTTTCTTACAAACGCATCATACTTCGATAAAAAATTCAAAAATGCATTAACGAATTTGTTCTACGAAAATTAGCTAAAAAAAATTATACTCCCCTACACACTCCTGGTCCCGTAACTTCCTTGAGGAGTGTAAACAAGAAATTTTTTGGGGGAATAGGGGTGCTGTGTGGGGTAGGCAGGGTTTAAGGGGGATATGGCTTCAAGATGTAAAAAAGACAACTTTCAAGCCCGTTTTATTCGCATTTTCTGCTCATATTTCCTTTTTACTACCTACCCCGCCCAGCACCCCTACTCACTCCTGGTCCCGTAAGTTCCTTGGGGGGTGTGAACAAGAAATTTGTCTTGTGGTTTGTGGATCCAGGGGGGGCCCTAGGCAGGTTTCTGAAAACAGTTTTTTGAAAAGCGTTCGTGAACAATCTGCAAATTTACCGAAAATTCGCTACGAAAACGCACTGACTGCGTCCAGATTTTTTTCTCATGAACGCATCATATTTCGATAAAAAAAAATGCAAAAATGCATTAACAAATTTGTTCTACGAAAATTAGCTAAAAAAGTTTTAGACTGTTAAACCATAAACTTCACAAAACCTACAAATAAATATCCAAAAAGGCACCAACTTAACTAAACTGACAGCCAAAGCATCAAAGAAAGGGTCTATTTGAAATGGATATTTTGTAAATATTTTAGTAAAATGAAGGACAATGACGGTTGAATATGAAACTTAAGGGTTTGCAGAACACTCTTCTTGCAACATTTTCTTTTCAAGATTCGTATTTGTTTCACGTTCTTTGCCTAAACATTGCCAATTTTGACGTTTAAAATTGCGAGTTTGACGTTTTGAAGAAAACTCCAAAATTTGTTTCTTTAACTGCCCATAACTTCTTTGTCTTTAAAGCTAGAGACCTAAATGTTGGTACAGAGTTCACTCTTTATAATACAAACACGCGTATCAAATTTTGTTATTTCCGGAGATATGAATTTTTTTAGAAGGAAAAACAAAATTTTCCGGGAAAACCTGGTCCGATTTTCCTGGCTAACGAACTTATCCAAGTCACTTGCAAAAGGAAGGTACTCACCAAATTTGATCAAGATTGGTCCATTATTTTTTTAGTTATTGGTCGGATATATATATATATATATATATATATATATATATATATATATATATATATATATATATATATATATATATATATATATATATATAAACACAGATTACCTCATTAGCGATTTTTTTTTAATTCGCTAATAAAACAAAAAACGTTAGAATTTTTGGACTATTATTTTTGACAGGTGATTAAAATTCAAGTTATCTTTGGTAAAACACTTGCAGATACTATCTTGATGAAATTTGGTTCAGATGTTACCTACCTTTATAAATACGAGGTACCGATATCTTCTACCAAAATTGAGTTAAGAATTTGAAACTTTTATGAAAATTTACTGTCATAAAGCACTTTTGTTGGGTTTAGGTTTTTTTGAGTTTTAGATAGATTGACTTTTTACGTATTCTTTTACATAGGTGTTTTGGATCTTTAGCTTTTATGTTTATGGTAAATATTTATTCCAGAAAATAATATCTGCTATTAAATAATCCTCAATGCATACAAACAGACATTTTTAAGATACAATTTTTTCAGTTCTCCAATAAAGATTTACATCCTTAGTTCTTGACAATATTTTAGTTTCAATTTAATAAGTAAATCTCTGTTTAACCATGGTGATGATAATTACTCTTTAATTAAGCAGGTGTTTGTCAGTATTTAATACCTACTTAAAGATTTCTGGTACCAATAGTAAATCACCATCTATTATGAAAATAATAGATGTATCTTAGTTCAGAATAGCAAAATATTATAATTATTTGTAAAAAGTAAATTATCAATTAAACTCCATCAAAAGTGAAGAACAGCACTCACTTCACCTGCTAACGTGCACAATATACTCTAAAAAAGTCTTGGGCCAGAAAAAAGAAATATAAATTCATTGAACTGTGACCTTCAGGTGTTCAACAGGTAAGTAAATTCCCAAGTTGTATTCAAATTCAAACAACTTGTAACTTAAACATAAACACAAACATGCTCAGTAACGACGATAAAAACACATCTGACGGCATAAACATTATATAACTGACAAAAACCAAACAGAAAAAGTAAGCAACATTTTGATACTTGGCACTTGGCTCTTCTTGATACAGGTAACATCGTTTTAAACACGTTCACATTTCGCATAAATTGTTATCATACTGATAACGAGCAAATAATAAACAACAATTACTTACGGTTCTGCTTCGATACTCTTGAGCTTAGCCACATAATTTGATGGAATGTAACCTTCTTGTCTTGTTCTTTTGCTCCTTGCCAGCCACCAATCACCCTGTGTGTCGTTTAATATTTCCAAATGTTCACCCTTTCTAAAACTAAGATCTTCGTCTGTTCTGGCATCGTAATCGTAGAGGGCCACGAATATCTTTGCATTGGGTTGCTCGGGCTCCGGGTTTACTATAGCGGGTCTGACAGTCTCTGAAGGGGGCGTAGGATTTGAATTTACGGGTAAACTGTTGTCTTCAATGGGATTAACTATCCTTTCCCTGTTTCTGTCAACTCTGTCACTAGTTGAAGGATTACTAAAACAATTGCCCATCGTGTAAGTTTTCAAATTGCACTTCACTTGTCACAACAATTAAACATCACATACACGCACTAGGATTTTATAAGTTTTTGTTATCAAAAATATTAATACTTTCTTTTATAGTACAAAATGTTTACAATAAAGTAATTAACAGGCATATCTACACCCATCAACCTCGTTTCACCGAACTGAACAAGCAAGCAGCAAAATAAACTAAAACCAGTCTCCCGTGGGAACTTTCACTTTTGGTATGTTTGCTACGATTAAAACTTAAAACGAAACGTCAGTCTTGTGTTGGCGAAACTGTGAAAAGTCAAACTGTGACTTGTGACTTTTAATTTTTGGCTGTCAGACCGCAATTATTGTTTTGTCATTTATTTATTTGAAATTACAATTACCTCGTGCATTTTTTAAATAAGATAGTGTAGTTTTAATTAAATACTCAACTTTGATAAAATGCCGCAATACAAAGGTAAGGCGTTTTATAACTTTACATATATTCTAACCTCACTATCAAAGAGATACATGATTTTTACAATTCATCATCATGGAAACTTTAATTTACTAATGATACATTTATAGTTAAAGTGAAATGGGGCAAAGAGTCCTATCCCGACATAGAGGTAAATACAGAAGAACCACCAATGTTGTTCAAAGCGCAGCTGTTCGCACTGACTGGGGTCCAGCCCGAAAGACAAAAAGTAATGATTAAGGGTGTTACTTTGAAAGACAGTGATTGGGATAATTTTAAATTAAAAGATGTAAGTTTTTATTCCCAATACAAGTTGAGTTCAAAGCAATTCACATACGAAATTTATTTTCTATTAATTTTAATTGCATGTTTCCTTCATCTAGGGAGTAACAATTTTATTGATGGGTAGTAAGGAAGAAGATGTACCTAAAGAACCAGTTGAAAAGACTGTCTTTGTAGAAGATATGAATGAAAGTGAATTAGCGACAGCAGTAAGTATTTTTTTAGCTTTTAATATATTGGTTCTAATAAATGATATTTGTAGTTGGATCTACCTGCTGGGTTAACAAATTTGGGGAACACATGTTACATGAATGCAACAGTTCAATGTCTGAAGACTGTCCCTGAGCTGAGAGATGCTCTTAAAATTTATCAACCAGGTAAGAAATTCTAGAATTATAGTTTCTCATTTTAAGGAAAAAATCTCATGTTTGAAGAGTGCCTTTTTGAAAACTTTTTTAACTATATAAAGGACATTTGTTTTAGGTGCTTCAGCTTCTAGCGGCATAGTGCCAGCCCATTCTATCACTGCCGCTTTAAGAGATTTATATGCAACTATGGATAAAGGAAATACTGTTCCTCCAATAATTTTGCTGCAGGTTCTTCATATGGCTTTTCCAAGATTCGCCGAAAAAAATGATCATGGAGGTTTTGCACAACAGGTAATTATAGAGAACATCTTAGAAGTATATTATTTTTTCAGATAACACTAATGAGCTTACTCAAGTTTATTCTTATTTATGTATGTATTAAATGTAACAGAGACCAAGATCTCTTGAGACAGCTGTCTAGAACCTGGATGAAATCTTCATAAGCTAATTTTTTTTCCCTCAGGGCTCGTCCGCAGCCTTGCCGCCCCGATAGCATTGTAACCTTTGGTTGATTGTGCATACTCTTAGTCTTACTCCACCCATTCCAAAATCACTGTGCCTTGAACTAGTCTGCACAGAGATTGGTAGGGTGAAGTTTTATATTGCTCTGTCTCCGGTCTAGACTTACCGTAGATCAGTTGTCTTTTGCGGTCCAGAGCTTTATACTCGCATAAGATGTGCTGGGCTGATTCCTCCCCCTCGCCGCAGAGTCTGCATGCGAGGTCCCCTTCGAACCGCCCCATTTTATGCAGGTGTTTCTTGACAGCCATGTGTCCCGTCAAGAGACCTGTTGTGTTTCTGAGCTGTCCTCTGCTAAGGTTTAGCAGCTCCACGGCTCTCTCTGAACTGGGTCCGTCAATTATTGACTTCCCATGTCTGAGCCCTGGACAGTCCGCCCAGTACACCTTGTGTTGGTTTCTGACCCAGGACTTAATGGCTCCCCTGGCAGTGCTCTTTGACACGCCCAGAGCCGGTTCTGGTCCCATAAATGGTTCTGCTGACCCTCTCTTCGCGAGACTGTCAGCTTCTTCATTGCCTTTGATCCCTGAGTGACCCGGCACCCAGATGAGAGTCAGGTCAGGTCGCTCATCTCGTCTCGGCACTCACTCACCTCATAAGCTAATTACTTAGCCACAATTTGCTCAATCAAAAATAAATTTGTAAAACCACAAACATGACAAAGAAAATAAAAGAAAAATGTTTTATTACAGTTGCTGGTAACCCAAACAGCAATTTTACAATTGAATTTATCAACATTCAAGGATTGAATGCTAACTTCAATTCTGTTCATCTCTATCTCCAAGATAAACCACCCCATCTCCTAGTTCTAACTGAAAAATATCTCTCTCCACAGTGCCACTCGATATTCTGTACCTAGGTATGAATTTGAGGCTCTGGTTCAAAGGTGGAGGCCATTTCTTATGATGTTGGGTGGCTTGAAATGATTACTTTGTAACATGTACTGGATCTGAAAGTAACAAATACGAGTATTAAAAAGTAACAACGATTCCCATCACTACCCAACTGGCTCCAAATGACGGAGTATTTACTGTAATGTCTACGGAAAAAGCTGATCTATTTACTCGTTTAGTTCCTTCTAATTTTAGCAGTAAGGTCAAAAATGAGAATTATTTTTCAGACACCATACTGTTAAGCACATTTTTGATAATGTAAACATTAAAAAAGTAAAAGGACCCAATGGAATTTTAGCAATGGTTTTTGAAATATGTGCTCAGGAACTGACTCCAAATTTTATGTTGCCTCTTTTTGACGTTGGGGTATTTACATCTTCCTGGAAATAAGCTCAAGTTCAGGTTGTCTCTAAAACGGGAGCAAGTCTGTTATGGAGAATTATCGTCCAATTTCCATTCAGTTCTGTCTAATGTTATTAAAAAGTAATCAATATAGAGCTTATAAAATCAAACATCCTAAGTGATCGTCAGTAGGGTTTCATCAAAACCAATCGACTGGCGATATTTTCACATATTAGTGAATTTTCTTTAAAAAATTCAAATGAGCGCGAACTGGCCCCCTATATCCAGGGCCAGTGTCAATTTATATATATATATATATATATATATATATATATATATATATATATATATATATATATATATATATATATATATATATATATATATATATACATATACATATACATATAGTGAGGACCTAAAGTCCGTCCATCCGTCCCCCCTCTAATTTCTAAATCGTCCGGTATATTGTGATGAAATTTGAAAATTGTGACTGAATTTAAAAAAAACTCAAACTGTCGTAACTCAATTCTTTTAAATAGAACAGTCTGTATTTTGTGTTTCGGAAATGAAGGGCATAATAGTGAATGTTTAATAAGTTATTTGAAAAAAAAGTTTTCGGATTTTCGTGAAAAAATTGTAAATTTTTATGCAAAAAACCTTTTTGGGCGTTTTGTCGAAAAAAACTTATTTGATGAAGTGTGGTACATTGTTTCTACTATATAGGTTATACTGGTAACCAAATTTGATACCTGCTTTCATTAAAATAAGACATATTTGCTATTAAAAACAGTTTTATCAAAATTCACTATTTCACTTGTCTTCAAGAGTTCTGCTCTCGCAAAAAGTCGATCTGATCTGGCATGCGGTAACACCTCAATAAACTTTGATCGCATGTATTATTGCATTCCACACTGAACATATGGATGTTTAGTTTTCTGAAGGAGCACTCTTTGCATGTTGTTGCGGATGGTGTTCCTTCAGATAAATTGGGAATTACTGTGGGTGTTCCACAGCGTTCCGTTTGGCTCCCACATTTTTCTTTTGTATATAAATTATCTTCTGTTGTAAGACTATCAAGTGACAAAAATGTACATTTGAATATTGTTCACTTAATGTAATGTAACATTAAATGTGAGCTGTTTCAATCATTTGATAATAAAATGTTATTTCTAGGATGCAAACGAATGCTGGACAGAAATGGTTAGAATGCTACAACAAAAATTACCTGCTAAACAAAGTGAAGGGGGTACCCAGGCAGAGCAGTTTAAGTAAGTATTGGAAAGATGAAAAATTCAATATGTTAATGTCACCTGGTCCTCGCAACCACTGTCTGTCAGCTCTTTTTAGTGAATTTTCATTAAGAAAATTGTGCTACAAGCACAAGCATTTGGCTTGTTTGTAAGACAATGTTATAATATCAATAACCTAAATTTGTGTGTATATGTGTACCCTTGATTCGGTACGTTCTTCGATAGCTTTAATTGATTATGTTTAATTGAACAATTGCATGTACAGGCTGATTCTTTATAATGTCGCCCCCCTTTAACTTTGTTATTTGAAGTGTCACAAAAAAATTTAAAATATGGTTATGTAGGTGCTAAAAAATACTGTTTTTCTATGTATAAAAATTTTTGGAAAAATGATCAGTATACAGGGAAAACCAAAAAGTTCATTTTTTTTCAATGGATCACCCTATATATGAATTTATTTTTCGATTCCTCGTAAAATTCTAAGCATAATTTATATAACATACCGTATACTTAAAATGAATAGTTTTTGAAATATTCGCATTTGAAACGTTATCATCAAATATTTTATTAAACAACTGTTACAAATCAAGAAATCTTAGGATACCATGCTTTTAATTGAAAACAAATAACTGACAGTGACATTCTTCCAATATTGTTGTAGTTGTATTGTTTAGTAAGTAAAAATGCCTTACTCAAACAGAGAAAGAAGAGTTATTTTAAGTTATTATATTAAAAATAATTTAAATTGTCGCGCTGCCATTAGAAATATGATAGAAGATAATCCCGGTATGCATGCCCCAACTCGAAAAACGTTCACATCTATAGGAAGTTTCAAGAAACGTCAAATTTACAAAGGAGAAAAAGAACTGCTGTGAACGTAGATGAAAATGCAGAATTGAATATTTTACTTGCTATAGAAAAGAATCCAAACAATTCCATAAGAAACATTTCAAAGACATTACGAGCAACACAAGAAAATATTCAGAGAACTTCATACAGTAAAGTCCAAAGAATGTTAAGAAAATGGAATCTAAAGCCATATAAGATTAAACCCACTACAAAGCTTACCCAAATGCAAAAAGATGATCGGGTCGCATTTTGTCAACTGATTCTAGACAGAATAAACATAAATAACAAATTTTTGAAAACAGTTCTATGGACTGATGAGTCTACCTTTTCTACTAGTGGCCTGTTTAACTGAAAAAATACCAGACGATGGGCAAGAGAGAATCTACATTCTTATAGGGAATTTAAGTTCCAAGGGCGACAATCCGTAAATGTGTGGTGTGGTATCTTGGGCGATCGAGTTATTGGTCCATATTTTTTTGATACTG
The DNA here is from genome assembly GCA_964006375.1 of Tillus elongatus. Taxonomy (NCBI): domain Eukaryota; kingdom Metazoa; phylum Arthropoda; class Insecta; order Coleoptera; family Cleridae; genus Tillus; species Tillus elongatus. Next base: position 178,666,162 of record OZ023264.1, on the reverse strand, counting down.
TTTTAAATGGAGGCCGCTATTTAGATTTCTTGGAAAACGAGTTCGAGAATTTTTAGACGATTTGCCTTTAAATATATTACAAAATATATTTTTTTAACAGAATGGAGCACCCCCTCGCAACATTCGTGCTGTGCTTAATTACTCAAATGAAAGGTTTCCTGAATGGATTGAAAGAAATGCGCCAATTAAATGGCCTGCAAACAGCCCCCATTTTACACCTATGGGTGCGTTTCTTTGGGGTTATATAAAAAAACCTGTATACGACCACCAAATTAAAAATAAATTATTAATTTAAATGAAAATAACCCAGCATTCATAACAGATTCATTAGAGAAACTGTGAAGAACCCTTATACAATGTATTGAAGAAAATGGAGGCCCGGTAGAGCATCTTTATATTTAATTAGAAACTGTTTTTGTTATATTATTTATTGTTAGATTTCTTGATTTGTAACAGTTGTTTTGGTTTAATAAAATTTGTGATGATAACGTTTCAAATGCGAATATCCTAGGACTTCTTGATTTGTAACAGTTGTTTAATAAAATATTTGATGATAACATTTCAAATGCGAATATTTCAAAAACTATAAATTATGCTTAGAATTTTACGAGGAATCAAAAAATAAATTCATATATAGGGTGATCCATTGAAAAAAAATGAACTTTTTTGTTTTCCCTGTATACTGATCATTTTTCAAAAAATTTTTATACATAGAAAAAAGTATTTTTTAGCACCTACATAACCATACTTTCAATTTTTTTGGGACACTTCAAATAACAAAGTTAAAGGGGGGCGACATTATAAAGAATCACCCTGTACATCAGGGGTTACATGGTAAAGAAAACATTAACCCGGGTCAATTAAATGAATTTATTGCACAATGGGCAAAGTTACTCAGACAATAGTAAACAGAAACGATGTAATACAAACAAAATACTTTGCTTGTCTGGGGCGTTGTTGATGGGTCGAACGAAGAACAGCCTCGATGTGCTTCGGGAACAGCCCCTCTTTAATTAGTATGTAACTAGTTTAACAGATGAAGAATAAGGAGCAGCCTCATTCTCTGGTACACGCAGTTGTAGCATTAAATGGAAACGAGAGACAGCCCCGTTGTGTGACCCACGTGGCGTTTGCCCAATGCCCAGGGGACTACGAGTGACTCGAACTGATTGAGTGAACTGCACTATAGCACGATCATCGATGAAATGGTACCTTTGCATAGTTCTTGATTCCGAAATGTTCCCGGTTCTTGGGGTCGAGAAGGGGTAGGCAGCCTCTCTAGCCAATCAGACAGCAGTTCGAGAATATTCTCATGGCTCTGATTGGCCAAAAAGGTAAATCTCCTGGGTGACATCTTCGGGTTGACCAACATTGCTTGACGTGCTCAGGGTGACCAACTATATTTTGGTGTCCATAGTCGGCACGTGCGTGTGGCAAAAAAGGTGTCGAAAATAACAACAGAACAATATGAACTTGGCCTTATAGGAGATTATGTTGAATAAATATAATGTTATTTTAAAAAATTGTTTCCTATTATATAATATGTACTTTGTGTACTCTTGATAAATAAAGGCGATTAATAACAAATTAGTATTTCGGAATGCAACACATTTTCGCCTTTGACAATGGTTTAATCACTCTGGGAAATAGTTATGAAAGCAGGTGTGAATTCCATCGGTTCAAAACAAGATGGTCTGCTTAGTTGAGAGTATTAAAAATATTGTTCCCAGTTACTCTCCTTACTATTCTGCAGGTGATGATGATTAGAGGGGTGTGTAGGGGGCGCCGGCATCAAGATTTAACATACCCTTCTCGAATATATGTGGCCTAAATTCTAACCTGAACTCCGTCCACCATTTCCTTCAGGCTAATAGGCCTCAACTCCTCTTCCTCACTGAAACCGAAATCAGTGCCAAAACAGCCACTAATCACCTTAATTTCCCGGGATATGAGCTCCGTACTTCCGTTAGATTGCATGGAGGCGTGTGCGCATACGTCCGTAGCAATCTACCCTGCACCAGACTCCCCAGTTTAGAAGCTGGAAGAAAAGACATACTTTGGATTAAACTCTCTCTCTCGGGGCTGCAACTAAATTCATCTGTTGCATTTACCGGTCACCTTCTGACAATAACTTAGTCCAGCTGTTCGACTACCTTTCTGAAAAAACCGACCATCTGATTTCTGAATATCCTTCCTCCGAGGTCACTATTCGTGGCGACTTCAGTGTTCATAATAAGGAATGGCTAGGATCTTCAAAAACCGATCCACAAGGGAAAGCAGCGGAGGCCTTTGCAGTCAGCAATTCTTTAGCCATATGGTTCAGCAACCTACTTACTTTCCTCGCATCCCAACATACAGCTCAAATCCCTTGGATCTCCTTCTTACTATAAAACCTGAATGCCATAAGACATCAGTCACGCCTCCCTTGGTCACTCAGACCAAGACATGGTCACTGCTTCCTGCGCAATGCAACCTGAGGTCACACGGTCATCACACCCACGTATCGTTTGGCACTACAACTCAGCGAACTGAGGCGAAATGCGGGATTACCTTTCCTCATTTCCATGGGCGTCTGTCTGCTTCTCTGATCCTGACCCCTCTGATATCTCACAAAACGTCACCAAAATTATCCATGCTGGCATGGAATTATTTTTTCCACGCACACAGAAAACCTCTTCAGCCACTCAAATGCCCCGGTTCTCTAGTTCCTGTGACAAGGCCAGACTTGAAAAGGTCTCTGTACCTGAACAGCAAATTTCTTCTCTAACCGGAGCATTTATGTTGTCGTGGATGGCCATTCCTTTAAACTGTATCCAATTAATGCAGGAATCCCTCAATGGTTCAGCTTTAGCCCCTACTTAGTTTCTTCTCCACATCAATGACCTTCTCTCTAGCACATCCAACCCAGTACACAGTTACGCGGACGACAGCACCCTCCACTCAAATATAGAATATTCTAAGCCTATCTCTTGAGCCCAATTAGATGAGGATCGCAGACTCATGGAGGGTTCTGTCTCTGTGGGTTTCCAAAAAATATTAGACTCGGGAAGTAGAAATCTTGTACAATTCAACTCCACCAAATCTAAGTCTTGCTTTCTATCTCATAAGAGATACACCAGCCCTAGACCCATCACAATGAACAACCAAGTTATTCAAAGTAATGAGTCCTTTTCAGTTGTTGGCATATCTGTGGCACCAACATGTCACATCAATTGCAAGGCCAAACCTCCCACATCTGGGGTGCCGCTGCCGTTTCTACACTCGCTATCCTGGACTCCATTCAAAAGAGATCTATACGTCTCATCGGTGACCCTACCCTCACTCAAAGGCTGCCATCCCTTGCCCACTGACGTGCTGTTGGTGACCTCTCTCTCTCTCTCTTTTATAGATATCTGCACGGGCACTGCTCAGAGGAGCTTTCTTCCATAGTTCCTCTACCTGCTGCCCCCAACAGATCTACCAGGGAAACAGAGCGAATGCACCATTTTAATGTCCAGGTCACCAGACATAGAACATCTTGTTATGCCCGCTCTTTTGTCCCGAGGACTTCCAAGTTGTGGAATTCCTTGCCGGCACATGTTTTTCCTTCTCCTGTGAAACTTCAAGTCCAGAATTAACAAGTTGCCTCTGTCCTCCTTGTCGACACCCACGGTACGATAGTATTTGGGCTGTAAGCACTCGTGGTGTGTTGTTGAAATATAAAATAAAGGTGTGTCTAATAGAACTGATTTTTGGAGTTGTCAGTCGAGACCAAGTGCACTACTTTTATTATTATTATCATTATTATTGTTGTGTTTTGTCTTCACAGCTAGAGGTAAAATGTGATTTTAGAAATAAAATTATTTGTAGGTCAATAATAGACCAATACTTTGGAGGAACATTTGAAGTTGAACTTAAATGTACCGAAACAGATGATGAATCAGTGACTAAAACTAAAGAACAGTTTCTGCAGCTAAGCTGTTTTATCTCACAAGATGTTAGATACATGCATTCTGGTCTAAAATCAGTAAGTTTTTGTTGTTGTTGATATTTCTACTTTTAAACCTGTATGCTTTTTTAGAAAATGCAAGAACAAATAACCAAAAAGTCATCTACTTTAGGAAGAGATGCAGTCTACTTAAAAACAGTAAGTTTCCTTTGAACTACAAAATATTAGCAGCTCTCATAAGATTCCATCATTTTGTTGGTGATTAATTTAGAAATTAAATCCTTTTCCTTTCCCCCTATTTCATTTTATTGATACTTATTTTGTTGACTTGTTGCAGTCGAAAATAAATCGGTTACCTGCATATCTGACAATACAGTTTGTAAGGTTTTACTATAAGGAAAAGGAATCGATAAATGCCAAAATTTTGAAGTCGAAAATAAATCGGTTACCTGCATATCTGACAATACAGTTTGTAAGGTTTTACTATAAGGAAAAGGAATCGATAAATGCCAAAATTTTGAAGGATGTTAAGTTTCCATTAGATTTTGATGCATTCGATCTGTGCTCGCCGGAACTACAAGAAAAATTGTCGCCTATGAGGGCCAAATTCAAGGTAACTTCCCCACGACTGTAAGATTTAAAATTTGTTTACTGTTATGTATTATTTCAGGAACTAGAAGACGCACAAGTGGAAGCTTCTGCTAAAGAAAAAGATACAGATAAGACAAAAAGTATAGGGGATGGAAATTCAAAAGAAGTGGAAAAGAAATATGCACCATACTGGTTTGAAAATGGTAAGATATTTTCTATGTAACTCGTACTGTATCATTTTTATTTATTTATGGAAAAACCCTGCATTTCAATCACTATAACGAACAATATCAGCCACAGGTATGCGAATAGAGTATATCCATTAAAAGAAAACATTAACAATATTATTACACAGCGCCTTAACTGGTTCATCCTACCCAGGGATGGGTAATGACGCGGCAAAAATTAATTTTCGACGTTCATGTCGAAAGCCCATCGAAAATTTCGAATATTGTCCAAAATGTAGCATATATTTTAAAAAGACATTCCCAGAGGTTGTCCAGTGTATACTAAATATTTGCTCATAAATTGTTCTTTGTTCATGATCACGGGATGTTCATGAGGAAAATTAAAACAAAAGCTCCCTTTTCCGTCTTGTTTGAATACATTAATACATTTAACAATATAGCATACTGAACGATGGCAACGATGCACGTGACGTTAGTAACATCCAGAAAGAAATACTTGGAGAATTCTGGAAATCACCTTCATTCAAATTAAACCGGAGAATAAGTTTAAGTAATACAAAGAACATTACTAGATGTAAATGTTCTGGTACTCTCTCGCAATTCTCTGACAAAATGTTTCCCAAAAAAAATGAGGTTGAATTCCAGCCCGCAAGCCTGATCTGTTTCACCGCCGAATCGCGGCTGAGGAGCAACAATCCTCCCGGACAGGAATATACATGGAGGGCCTGGGGGTGCGCGAGAGCTATGCTCTTGGCGCATATACCACAGTATTCGAAACAGAGGTCTACGCTATCCTGTTTGTGTCCAATAGACAGGATGTGAACAGGAGTCCCGAGAAATGTGTGTACATCTGCTCGGATAGCCAGGCAGTCCCCCGGGCAGTCTGCGCGCCAGAATCAGGTCTACACTGGTTCAGGAGTGCGCTGGCGCCCTCAAAGGACTAGCCAGGACAAAGGAGGTACAACTAGTGTGGGTTCCGGGACACTGTGACGTAGCGGGGAATGAGGTGGCGAATAATCTCGCAAGGCTTGATTCCCGGCGGCCGTTCTGTGGCCCGGAGCCGGCGATGGGTATAAGTAGGAAGACAGTCTCTGTTGCCTTAGACAGGTGGAAGCAATGAAGAGGCACTGGGGGTCGGTTGGTGGCTGCAGGCAGGCGAGGGATTTCGTGGAGAGGCCGGACAGAGATAAAGCTGTCTGGCTACTCGAAAGGAGTCGACCTATGCTTCGCCGCATCCTTGGGGTGCTAACAGGCCACTATATATGCTACCTATGTCCAGCCAAAATAGAAAGACAGACTATCTATTTGCATTTTTAGTGTACAAATCCAATATGCTTAGGATGTTCAAAAAATGTATGTTCCAAGTGTGCTAAGAGATAATCAGTGCAAATTATATAATGCAAAAGAAGTGGTTGCACGTTTTTCGTTTGATAGTTTTCTAGTTCATTCATGCTGCCTCGTAGAAATTCATGACATTGATGTTTCAAAATGTATCACGTATTTTAATTTACTCTTCAATTTCTATACATTAGCTTACTTTGACCCATTATTTAAAAAAATCAAATATTTTTGGCTGACCAAAAATATAATTTGTAATATATGTAAGACAAGTGCAATGATGGATAAAAAGAATACCTGGTGATCACAGAAAGTAATGGATTTCATTAGAAATATCAAAAGCACAGAAGGAGAAAATTATGTGTGACTCTTTTTTTGAAGTGCCAAAATTAATATGTGAAACTGCCATGTCCTTTTGGTGTGTTCATGAGGCAAAGATTTATCCAAATTATGTAATAGGTTTTTGAACTCACTTGTACTTACACCCTTTAAAACTGTATAATGCACAATGAATGTTGTTCAGGGGTAAGAACGTGTGCCTCTGAACCGAAGGGTGCTGGGTTCGATCCCAGGGTTCTCTTTTCACTTTTTCAGTACAAACTGTAACATTAACATCATCCGAGGTTTTGGCATTGTATTTGAGCAAGTTGAATGTCTACAATTTCCGCCTTTCGGAGGGGGCGTAAAGCCGTCGGTCCCGTGTCCATGCGATATTGGACACGTTAAAGATCCCTGCCCTCCTTACAGAAAGGCAGGGGCAAAATTTCCAGGATAGTGAGGTGAAATTGCTCCCTGGCGTAGGTGATTGGCCATAGTCGCGGAAATAGGCCGACGTTAAAGAAACAAAACACACACACACACACACACAATGAATGAATAAAAATAAAAAGTGATTTATCAGTTGATTAATCTTTTAGATCTGGGTAGTAATAATAGTGGATATTACACATTACAAGCTGTGCTAACACACAGGGGACGATCATCTTCTAGTGGACATTATGTAGGATGGGTTAGACAATCTGGTGATAACTGGGTCAAGTGTGATGATGACACCATATCCCCCGTCACAACTGAAGATATATTGAAACTGTCTGGAGGAGGTAAGTGAATTTTTATACATACATACACACACATATATGTATGTATGTATATATATATATATATATATATATATATATATATATATATATATATATATATATATATATATATATATATATATATATATATATATATATATATATATATATATATATATATATATATATATATATATATACATACAGGATGGCGCATTGAAAACGAAACAGACCGATTTGCGTCCAGAGATATTTTTTTTTTTAAGTAACTCTGAAACACATCAATTTTAATATTGAGGGGGACATGTTTTGACATAAAACTCAACTTTGTCACATCAACCCCTTAAGGGTGGTGATAACAACCCTTATATTTTAAATAGGGAACATGGGTCGAGTGTTACATCATTTGAAAGCTCTTTCTTTTCTGAATTCAGCACACAAATTTTTTTGGAAGTTTTATCAACTCGTTTAAAAATTATTCACAGTTGGAGTTGCAAGAACGTATTTCATTCATTGTGATAAGAAATACACTAATTAGTCAATTTTTCGTTAAAAAAACTAAAAAAAAACAAACAAAACCAAACATTCAAAAATTTTTATTCAGTTAAGTAAGTGTTCAAATTGTTGACCACCAGCTTCCATACAAAACTACAAATTTTGTTCAAAACGAGCTCTGATATTCTAGAGCATTTGTGGGGTTATTAGACGGAATTCTTCAACGATGCGTCGTCGTAATTCTTCCAGAGACTCCGGTTCTGTTGCGTAAATTCTACTCTTTAAATGGCCCCATAGAAAAAAGTCTAAAGGAGTTAAATCCAGTGATCTAGGGGGGCACTCAATAGCACCTCTACGTCCAATCCATTGCTCTGGAAACTCTCTGTTTAAAAACTCCCTAACACGTTGTGTAAAATGCGGAGGAGCTCAATCTTGTTGAAACGCTAGTTGATTTTCTTGATAGCGATCATCATTTTCAACAATGTCAATTAGTAGAGGGTAAATGATATCCTCTATTAACTCCAAATCCGTTTCGCCACTCAAATTGCACTCAAGAAAAATTGGTCCGATTAAACGGTCTCCAAAAATACCAGTCCAGACATTCAATTTCTGTGGTTTGAGTGTGGACTTCGTGAAATTTTCTTGGATTATCTGCCCAATAACGACAATTATGACTGTAGAGTTTAATAAAAACGTACACTCGTCTGCAAAACAGATATTGCACAGAAAGTTCCTGTTATCAGCTATTCGTGCAGTCATAACTTCACAAACCTCCAGCCTCGAATCAAAATCATCTTCATTCAGTTGTTGTACAACATGAATTTTATACGGGTGAAATTTATGATGTTTTAATATTCGCTTACAAGTTCATCTTTTGATGTTTGAAACAGTGACCAATTTTCTCGTGCTCAAAGTTGGGTCTACAGCAATTTGTCCTAAAACTTCAATCTCAGTAGTCTAATTTCTAACCGGAAATTCACGTTCAGGATCCCGTTTTTTGTTGGCTACTGAACCACTTTGTCAAAACTTTGCAACTTACTCCAAAATGTATTTTCTGTTAACATGTCTGTTCGGATGTCGTTCATTAAACAAATTTGCGGTACGGTTGGCACAGTCATCGTTTTTGAATAAAAGAGTAATTATTTCAACTATTTCTTCTACAGAATACACCATTGTGAAATTAATTTTCGGTAGTACTATCAAGTATCAAAAAAAAAGATTATTGTATGCAGATGACTTGAAGTTTTTTTCGGAAGTTGTCCATGGTGTCAACACTTTCCAACATGATTTCGACAACTTGACTCGCTGGTGCAGTTCAAATTTGTTGTCGCTTAATGTGGGTAAATGTAAGGTGGTGAGCTATTTTAGGGGTCAAAATCGGATTGTTCATAGCTATACCATTTATAAAACGGTGTTGGACATTGTCACTTCAGTTGCAGATCTTGGTGTAATTTTCAAAACTGATTTGTCATTTAATCTGCATATTGATGCTGTGGTTGTGAAATGTTGCAGACTTTTGGGGTTTGTTAAAAGACACCCTAAACATATGACTGACACAAGGGCAATCACTAGTTTGTATACATGCTTGGTTCGAAGTAATATTGAGTATTGTTGTATTGTATGGTTTCTATCCTATGCTTGCCATATTAATCATATTGAAAGGGTACAAAACAAATTATTTCACCTTCTTTATAAGCATCACTTTCCTTGCCAAAATATTGGGTATGATGTCAGATTGCTTCTTTGTGGTATGGTCAGTCTCAAAGCGCGACATGAGTATTTTTCATTGATGTTTATATATAAGTTAATTAATGGTCACATTGACTGTAATGATCTGCTCGAGTTGGTCCTTTTTTCATGTTCCACCACGCTCAACAGCAACTTTTTTTTGACCGAACACACAGGACCAACTATGGATGTAACAGTTTCATGGACAGATTGTTGCATAATTATAATGCTAATTTTTCTAATTGTGATATCTTTTATATTGCTATGTCTAGGATGAAAACTGTCTTAAGACAGTAATTTTGTTACTTTGAGTTATTTTTTATTTTATTTTTAAGTACCATTTGGAATTGTTTAATTCTGTAGGTGAAAATTTGAATAAATAAGATGTCATATAAGATTGAAACAGTCGCTGAATATGTTTCAAGTTGCAATGTACCATTTCTGTAATTAATTGTTGCATATACTTTTAATATAATATATCCCGGGAATGAAGCCGGTGTCAAGTATCATGTAAACAAAACGTTGGTTAACACATTCAGTGAAAGCAGTGACAGAACGTTTTAGTAAGGTTATGTCTAAATGTGACAAATGACAGCAGTTAAAAATTTAATTTCATTGCTGCCAACTGTAAAAACAACGAATATTGATGGTGTTCACATAAATTCGCACACTACCTTTTGTTTTATGAATTTCAGGTGACTGGCATTGTGCCTATGTATTGCTGTATGGTCCAAGGCTGTTAGAAATCAAGGAAGAAACTGAAGAAAAGATGGAAACCAATCAGTAACATAAGACTTATCCGTAATGTATGCTTTAAAAGAGTTTTGTATGCTAACGTACATAAATTAAAATAAATATCAATTTCATTATTTTTTTATTTGTTTTTTTCTATATATTATAAAATCACACTTTAAGAACACAAGTAGTAGGTATATTTAAAAATAAAAAATATAACTAATAACTAAACTGTTTACGTAAATCATTTAAACGCCCTGATTGTCTGTCAAAATAATATATACCAACAATCTGAGAAAATAATCAAATTAAATAATACTACTTTAAAAGTTATTTTTGGCTAATAACGACTGATTTGGCAGTATTGTGATATAAAAACTATTGTTTATCCATGTTTTCTACCCAAGTCTTCATTTAATTTTATTTATATTTACACGGAAATTATATTTCTTAAGGAAGTACAAAACATGGACAGAGGTTCCTTTCCTTTTTCAGCACCATTTTGCTGTCAGACATAGTTACATATTAAATGACAGAAACCAATACTTATAATACCCAATAATGATGCTACCAGAATAAGACAATGAAAACCATCTGTCAAGTAAGTGTGGTTATGAAAAGGTATAATAAAAATTGATTATTTGCATTAACTGAAGCTTTAAAAGAATAATTACATTTATTTAAGCTAAAAGTGCATTTTAGATGTTAAAAATTTTTTAATTTTATTTATGCATACACCATCCAACAGCTTAAAGCCAAACTAAGGATGGGCCGATACACAAAACATAATAACAAACAATATTCAAACAAAGTACACAAAAGAGAGTCACAAATTAGATCGCTTTGAAAAACATTTTTATCTCTGATATATTACATGAGAAGATATCTAGGCTGTCCTGCAATACAGAGTAATTGCACATCTGGTAAATTGGAGACGCTCGCAGCAATCACGTACGAGCGGTCGGGAGATAGAATGTGGCTGAAAAAACATGCTGCAATACGAGGCACATTGAAATTAAGTTGCTGTATAACAATGTAACGAAACTGCACTGCCTGCGCATTGACAGACTGCAGACCAATGCGAAGAAGTAAACCTTCCTGAGGAAAACCAATAGAAGGATATCGACCATCCTCACGAAAGCTAAGAAATTTGAGAAATTTCCTTTGCACTGATTCTAGACTTGCCACATGTATCTCATAAGTAGGAGCCCACACAAGTGAGCCATATTCAAGTCGGGACCTAACCAAACAACGAAAGAGCAGGAGGAGGGTGTCAGTCTGTGAGAAATTTTTGCTGTTTCTTATCAAAAACCCAAGAGTTTTGTAAGCAAAACTGAGAGTCTGCTCGTAGTGTGGTTTAAAAGATAGAGTACCATCAAAAACAATTCCAAGGTGCCTAACTGTCCCGGGGCGATCAAGTGGAAGCCCTCTTATATTGTACCCGAAAGTAATTGCGTGCTTATTTTGAGTAAAGGACATCACACAACACTTGGAAACATTCACAGAAAGACCACTCCGACAACACCATTCATCAAGGATCTGAAGACTGTTCTGGAGCTGCAAACAGTCACCAACACTCGAAATATTTGCGAAATCTTAATATTGTCTGCATACATTAAAAAAGGAACATGCAAAACATGTTTAACTGGGTCAATAAATATATTAACAGTAATGGACCGAGTATGGAACCCTGCGGCACTCCCGAAGCTATGTGATTGGTGTCAGACTTGAAGCCCCCAACCTCAACAAATTGCCTCCTCCCATCCAGGTAAGATCTGAACAAGCCAAGTAAGCCCTCTGAGAATCCGATAGCCCTTCAAAATGTCACAGGATTGTACAAATAATTAGTTACATTGCTTCGATTCCTTGTGCTGTGCTGCCTGTGATTTTTCTCATTTTCTGTGTAAATTTTTGGAAAAATCTTAATATCTCAAAAGTAGGTTGAGATAAATACGGCAAACATGGTATTTTCTGAATGAACACACTTTAAGCTTTCTAACTGCAAAATAATATACAGGGTGTTGTATTTAATATATTCAATTAAAATGAAGGTGAATGTAGGGATGTTTGAAGAGAAATTGTGAACACCCTATATGAACGAATCCAAAGGTGAAGACAGTTCAGGATGAACTAGGCCAATATTAGATTGCACATACATTTTTCAGGGTACCTAACGAACAGTGGCAGAGCAGAGGGAGGTGTCACTTTATGGCACCTTTCATCTGAACTCTGCCCTTTCATACGGCGATTTCAATTTAATGTTTATTTATTTTTTTAGTCTGCTTTATACTTGTAAAGTGGGTGTGTGAATAAAGGCGATTATTATTATTATATAACAGTCTGAAGAAAGTATGTTTTTTACTAAATTTTTAAAGAAAAATTAATAACTCTGCAACACTGCATTTGACAATCTTACAAATTTTTAGTTGAATATAGAACCTACAGAGGCTTCGTCCACCACATAAAAAACTATAGTTTCCAATTAAGAAAAATATAATTTTTGATATTACTCTTCTTTTGTACACCCTGTATACTTAAAAATAATTTTGAGTTGTAGCAAAGATCACACGTTATAAGTTTCATTGAGAATTATTTTTTTCAAGTACAACGGTTTAGTAACTAGGGACCGACATGCTATTATTGGACAACCCTGTATAATAGCTTTTTCCGCTATTTTTCCAATAGTTATTCAAATTGAATTAGGTCTTAAAAGTTTTCATCTCGTCCTAATTGAATTTGTCATACAAAAACTTGTTAAAAAATTGATCGTAATTACACAATCTGATCAGAGAACGGTAAACTGAAATAAGACTAAAAAATTTAAAAAAAAAGTGAAGTCCCTAACTGATATTAGAACGCGTGTTGTAGGAGTCCATTATTAAATCAACACTGCTGCCTTTACCTCTCGGCCATTCTCGACATGACAGATGTATCTACTAACAGGTATATACTCTAGTATATTACTTTTCTAACATCTTGATTATTTACACCATACAATTTTTGTTTCGAATTGATTTTTTTATCATATTTTAACGAAATGAAGGAGGCACAGATCTACGAGCTTGTTAGTCATTTAGAGCTGTATTTTTAACTTACAAAGTGCTAATGTGTACTAATGTACAACTACCAGAATTTTCAATTTTGATGTTTCAACTTTAGGTTTAATTAAGGCTTGTAATTTCTTTGTCTTTTAACCTAGAGATCTGAATTTTGGTACGAACTATACTCTTTATGGCAGAAACCAGCGTACCAAATTTGGCTACCATAGCTTTTAAATTTTCGGAGATATGAATATTTTTCGAAAGAAAACCCAAAATTTTCCCGGAAAACCTTATCCGATTTTCCTGGCTAACGAACTTATCCAAGCCATTTACAAAAGGAAGGTACTCACCAAATTTGATCAAAATCGGCCCATTATCTTTTGAGTTATCGGTGTGATACATATATATATATATATATATATATATATATATATATATATATATATATATATATATATATATATATATATATATATATATATACACATACATAAATACAAATTTAAATGACCTGATCTGACCTGACCCTACGATATGGGTTTTAGGGGTCCTAGTTTGCGTTCATTTGAAGAAATTTTTTCCAAATACAAGTCGGGATCTCTTCATTAGTGAATTTGTTAAGAAAATTCACTAAAAGGTGCCATAGGGGCCCAATTCTACAAAATAGGTAAATTAGTAAACAAGAGCATCAGACTATATATATATATATATATATATATATATATATATATATATATATATATATATATATATATATATATATATGGCACACATTCAGCCACACCTACCATTTACCAGCAATATATGGGACATGGTAATAAAACTATATTCAGAGGCTTCAAAGAACACAGAACAGAATAATCAAGTATCACTATAACTTACATTGGAATACCCCAACAACTGAGAACAATAGAATTCTGAATGTTACTGAAACAGTGAAATATGAAGTTCTAAAGTTTCTTCGGAAAGTGATGAATAGTGCATATGAGCCTGACATTAGGTTAGAAAACAATAGTAATGTTTACAATTATAACACCTGAATTGCAAAAAACCTCCAGTGAATTCAATTACAAATGAGTCAAGAAAGAGAAGACTCCATCATATCGACATTATCTTGTATAACCAACTTCCTCTGGACCTAAGAAATACCATAAACATAGTGCAATTTAAAAAAAAGTGTAGACTTTATATTTTCGAACAAAGAACTAGTTAACCCCTTTGTTACTAGTAGTGATTCAAAATAAAACACTTTTCACAGGATAAGAGATTATATAGCAATATCTGTTTACTAAAGTCTGTTTATCTTAAATTTTTCTAGTAGCATTATTATGTAATCTGTTATGGACCCTATTGTTTTTTTTTTGAGGTTATCAACTTGTATTTTTATGCAATAAATAAATAAATCAAGATTAAAACACAATTAAAACATCTCCAAGCAAAACTAAAGTAAATTAGGCTTTCTTGAAATGATTAAATTTGATAAAATGGTAGCATCATTAGTGTATCATACATTCGATAGCCAACACATTGGTAAGTAAGTTATACATACAATACAAAACATATATCTTGTGCTTACAATGTACTACACAACAAAATATATATTATGAACACTCCGCATAATCTGCAAACAGTTTTAACCTTTGAGCTATAATCTAAAGCTTAATTTTTGGTAATTAAAAATTAGCATGATTTTCTTTTTAATACTGTACATAATATATTGAGGATCGTAAAACTGCGAGATAATAACTGAATTATATACAATAAACAATTTTTCTGCCTGATTCCAATATTTTTGTGGCTGGCCATACAATAGGTACGTATACAAATTTGCAAAGATCGGCGTCTATTCAACTTGCATTTTTTATACAGGTGTCACTTGTTTATTGACACACTCCATTGTTATTACAGTTGAAAAGATGCTTTAACTAGCAGAATTATACAGTTCTTTAAGCTCATTCTATATCTCGTTTTAGGACTGTACAATTCTTAATAAGTTATTTATTTTGATTATTAATTAGAGGTAGGTACACACTAGTACAACGAAAACCTATAGAATATATAAGCCAAACAGAACATATCATAACTGCCTAAATTACGCAGCATATACAATAAATCATAAATAAAAAGAAAGCAAAACAAACATACTAAGAAAATACTTAAAAGTTACTACCAGTTATATAATTATACACACTTAAAACAGCTCTAAAAACCATTCACTTTTCTCTTTATAGACTAAATTAAGCAAATGAAAATATCAATCTGTCTTTCATTTATTTTACTCAGGCTACATGCCACAGGTAAATTGAAACCATAGTTCCTTTGATGAAATCGAAGGTGGAACATTTCCCTTCCATACAGATTTCTAGGAGACACATTCATTACAATGAGATCTAAAATTTGTGAGCGCTCAAATTCACACCTGAACAGCTTAGTTGTGAAATATATGTCAAGGCATATATGCCATGTAGGTTAGGTTAGGTTAGGTTTGTGAGTGGGCCATACCGGTCCCTCCACCGCGACCATAAGGTCTATTGTGGCTCACGCCTAATAGTCTATATTTAGCCCAACAAAGCCAGCCTCCTGCAGAGGTCGATAATCTTCGTGGGCGAAAGTTGATCCAGATCCTCCGGAGCAAGCTTTATCTTGACAAAGAGCAGGTATCTAGTCCTGTCCGCTGCCGGACAGGAACACAGTACGTGCTCTGCTGTCTCGTCACTCTCCATACACAGCCGGCACTCGGTCTCCTGACCGACTCCAATATGGTGCATATGGTGACGCAAGCGGCAGTGTCCTGTATACAGGCCGACTAGAGTACTCAGTTGTTGTCTGTTTAACTCTAGAAGTTTTTTAGCCCTTGACTCAGACAGGCCATTTATGAAGGCCTTAGAGTGAGCTAATCCTGGAAGATTTTGTCATTACTGGATTGTCATTCTTTCTGTCCAGGTCTTTAAGTTGCGTTTTGCTGTGCATGATGTTATCCCCAGCACCGGTTCTGGTCCGACAAAGTCTCTCTGGGCACCACTCCTGGCAAGCTCGTCGGCCGCAACATTACCATCATGGTCCGAGTGACCCGGTATCCAGACCAGCGAGACCTCATTACAGCTGCCCAGTTCGTTAAGGGCAGATTTACAACTCCATACCGTTTTTGAATTACACCGGTAGGAACTAAGAGCCTTTATTGCAGCTTGGCTATCTGCATATATCTTTATCGATTTGTGTGTGCACTGGTTTTTTATACTTTCCCTTGCACACATCTCGATGGCATACACTTCTGCCTAGTGTATGGTTGCGTACTTGCCGAGGCTGCCCCAATATGCGCCGGCTCCTACTCCCATATTGGTTTTGGAGCCGTCAGAGTACCAGCAGAGATCGGCTCTCAATAGGGTCGTTTGATTTCGTTCCCAGTCCTCCCTTTCCGGGAGGACGGTCTTGAAAGACAGATCTCTACTGATCTTTGTAGGCATGAAGTCTGAGACCATTCCCAGAATCCCGTGACCCTCAATGTCATCGAGGAGTCCGGACCCTCCCAGACTGATTTCCTTCGGCATACTGTCGGCCGTTTGTTTTAGTCTGTATGTTGTCTATCTCGCCACCCTCTCCAACCATATGTGAAGAGGTGGAATATTAAGGAGGACCTCCAGAGTGGCTGATGGTGCGGTGCTTATCGCTCCTGTTATCATCAGACAAGCTTGTCTCTGTAGATGAGACAGTTTGGCCCTCGCGATACGACGAAGTGCCTTAGGCCACCAAACTATGGCTCCATATGTTATCATTGGTCTCATAACCACTACATAGAGCCAGTACATCTGTTGGGGGTTTGTTCCCCAGTTGTTTCCACAGATTCTCCGGCATGTCCACAGGGACAGTTTAGCCCTGCGGATTACATTCTCTAACTGTATGTCCCAGTTGAGCTTCTTATCTAGGGTAACCCTCAGATATTTTGCTTGTTCCGAAAATGGAATCGTTTCCCCCATAAGAATAGGTGGTTTTAATTTGTCCAACCTTCTTCTTCTGGTAAATGCAACAATGATCGTTTTGCGGGCGTTCACAGACATCTGTTCCCTCCGGCATCAATCATTCACTACACTTAGTTGATGTAATTTATCACTGTATCCATGACCAAATTTACAATATACCCACAGTATTACCATACAAGTTATAAGGTATGAAAAGTATCGTTATTATGAATGCACTATAGATGGAAATAGGGGAAACCAAAAACAAATGTGGAAAACACTGAAACAAATTATCTCACCATAAGCAAATAAATGTTTTCATGAAATCTTTTTTGGTGATGTCGATTAGCAAGGGAAGCCAAATGGCCGAGGCATTCAATTGTTTCTTTAAAAGTAGCATAGAGAAGTTAGTGAATTATATATCTCAAACAAATATAGATGTAAGTGGCAAAAATGTAACAAATTTAAGTAAACTAGACGATTTTATGTTAACTGATAAAGAACAGTTAGGAGATATAATTTTCTCGTTTGAGAATAGAAGTAGCCCAGATGATTTCAATATGATATTTTGGAAAGAACATTTTGAAGAAGTGCATGAGCCACTTTTAAACATTGTAGATACCTCATTTGAGGCTGGAATAATCCCTGGGTCATTAAAAATTTAAACTGTAATACCTGCAGCCAAAGTAATCAATACAGTGACAGCTGGAGAATTTAGGGCACATAGCACTCTGCCAGCATTAGAAAAAATATTACAAAAGATTGTATACTTACAGTTAGTAGAACATATAAGAAGCAACAAAATAATTGAGCAGTATCAGTCAGGCATCAGAGAAAATTATAGTTGTGAAACGGCACTAGAACGTGTAATCAACAAATGGAAAACAAATTTAGATAACAGTGAAATTTAGATTGTTAATAAAAAAATTACAGAGTAATAATATAGGAGGACAAGTTTTGGAATGGTTTGGCAGTTACTTTGCAGGAAGGACTCAGAGAGTGAAAATATATTAGTTAATTCCAACTAGTACGAATGTAGGGGTTCCTCAGGGAAATATTCTTGGCCCTGTACTGTTTACAATGTATATCAATGAGATAGGGTTGAGTATTACCCATTCCAGATATCATCTATTTGCAGACGATACTCTGATATATTTAGCTGGCAATAATCCTAGTAATGTAATGAAATATGTAAATGATGTTTTGAAAACAGTAAATGAGTGGATAAGACATATTAAACTTATAGTAAATGTTAATAAAACAAAAGCGATGACATTTGGGGATTATTATGGACAGAAAACTAAAGTTTTATCGCCATATCGACAGTTTGTGTAAAAAGGTCAGCCTATACGAATAGTAGTCCTTGCAAGATGTAAAACAAAAGCGATGATATTTGGCGAATCTAGAAATAGTATGAATGAATGGGACAAATTACAAATTTAAGATGATGATATTGAATTCGTAAGTACTCATAAGTATTTGGGGATTATTATAGACAGAAAACTAAAGTTTTATCACCATATCGGCAGTTTGTGTAAAAAGGTCAGCCTATACCAATAGAAGTCCTTGCAAGATGCAAGAAATACCTAACTGCACAGTCAAAAATAAGTGTATATAACTCTATAATATTACCACAATTTCATTATTCTGGAATATTTCTCTACGGTGCAAATATAACTGAAATACTCAAGTTGCTGGTACTTCAAAATGAATGCAGATAAGTGCACAAGAATAGATGATATGTTAGGAGCACTAGGATGACAAAGAGTTGAACAAATTGTTGAAATTCAGTTATTGATTCATACATAAAATAAAGTTGGTAGTATGCCTCATAAATAAATATAACTTTTCATTACATCAAACAAGTAAGATCAGCACCCATAAATCGGTATTTTTCAATGGCCTCAAACTGTATAATCCACTTCCCTTGGAATTAAAGAATATAAATGAAAATAAAGAATAAATTCTGATTCAATTCAATTCAATACAAACCTTTTCTGTATTCCTTCAATTCCATCGACTTGAATATTATAAAAGGATGACCAAACAATAGACCTATATTCAAGTCGCGATCAGACAAGACATACTGATTTAAAGGTTGCAGTGCTATCGAGGTGGCGAGGCCACGAACGAGCCCTGACGGAGACAAAAAACATACGGATTTAATACTTATGACTACATTGAGCTACAAAGTTTTCTGTGACAGAATAAGAGACATGTTGACTCAAAATCATCCACGCATATTTCTTGAAGGACTCTATTGGCATGCTTTTCAAGGCCCCTGAACGCTTGTTATACATTTTTACACAGTCGTCATTTATCGCCCTTCCACACAGTGATACGAAACTGCCAGATGTTGTGCCCCTCTTGTATCATAGGCATTCCTCAAGAACTAAGCCCTGCTGCCCTTCTCAAACTCTTCTGCAACTGTCACGAAACCCAGAAGAAATCAGTACCCTCAACGTTTTTTTTTTAAATAATAATAATAATAATAATTTATTAGTGCCAGGATTACACACAGCAATATGCACAGATCACAAACAATACAGATAAAATCACCTAAAAAAAGCTGCACACATAAAATCACTTGAAAGGCTAAACATAAAATCATCCAGAAACCCTGGAAAACTTCACATCTAAATTCTAAAATTCGAACCTCAAGAACTCTTCCACCGAATAGAAGGAATTTCTCAACAGTATTTCCCTCACTCTGTTCCTAAACTTCGGCAACGGCATGTCTCTGATATAAGCAGGTATTTTATTGTATAACTTAATTGCCCAGTAGCCAGTCCCACTCCGACACCTCTCCAGTCGCCAATAGATAGGTACAATGTTCTTCCCCTGTCTCGTACCTATAGGTATGGATATCCCGGTGACTCTGGTATTCACCCACATTCTCCTTGCTGTACATCAAATTTTCAAAGATATATAGTGCTGGTAATGTAAGTATACTCATGTGTCCAAAGAGCGCTCTACAGTCATCCCTGTAACCTGCACCACACATCACACGTATAGCCTTACGCTGGAGCCCAAAGAGACGCTTAGCACCAGCAGCATGACCCCAAACCAAGATAGCATAAGAAAGATGCGAGTGTAAAGCGGCGAAATACGCTGTCCTCAGAACAGGAACCGAACGAAACACTGCCAACCAGGCCCTCGAGAGTTTACCAGCCACTGAGTCAACATGTTTATCCCACAGCAGCCTTGAGTCAATGACAACACCCAGAAATTTTGTGATCTCCAACAATGCCCCTGTCGCGTCAAGTTGCCTCATAGAGAACACCATTCTATTTGTCTTTTCTCTGTTAAGCAGCAGTTCATTTGCTGCAAACCATTGCTCGGCCTCACCCTGAGCCGAAACCAACCCCCCAAGGAACCCTCAAGGCTATCAGCGGTGACAGATATCCTTGTATCATCGGCGAACAGCGTGAACTCGCTAGAACTGCTACACTTTGGCAGATCGTTTATATATATCAGGAACAAAAAGGGTCCCAGGACCGACCCCTGCGGTACACCTGCAGAAATCTCACCCCTCCCCACTTTCCTGCAAGATAAAAGCATTTTCGATTTCAAAATGTCCTCCTCACATCAAAAGACCATATGTAGCTATACTTACTAACTATACTGTAGAAATTAATATAATGAGCTGTTTTTGCAGTCTCAAACACACCTATCTGAACAATCCTCCTTAAAAAAATATTGCTCTTGAGAGCAGCACCTTTAATGACTCAACATGGTCCCTCCAATTTAGGCGCTGATTGAATATTATTCCCAAAAGTCGTGCTCGTTGAGGATTCTGATTATAAATTGTAGATATAGCTGGTATTGATGTTCTTCCCTCGTTTAATTTTAATTGATTCGATTCGAACCATGATTTTGCATTATCTAGAGAATTTGTTTTTTTTCGGATAGCTTTGAAACTGTTTGGAATTTAGAGATCTAAAATGATCTGGAATGAGCTTAAAAACTACACAATTTTGTTAATTTGAGCATCTTTCTGACTAATAGATGTAACGAAGATAGCAATAGTGAGTCAATAAAAATTGTACCTGTATTTTTATTATCTAGAATAGCCAAAAAACATACTAGGCCAGATATTTTTGTAACTTACTTTCTATACTATAACCCTTTTATCAAATATAAAGTGGACATGCATGGCGGATATTTTTCTCAAATAAAACTATAAAATGAAAAAAATATACTATTTATAACCTAAATTAGTAAATTTAAGTGAAAAAAGTTAGGGGAATGGGTAACTTGTTTGTATAAAAACTTTCATAAGCGCGACCGATTTGCTAAAAACGTAACTTTTAGACCAATCATGTTTGTCCGCTTATATTTAAATAGGTAAATTCTGTAACAGCTTCCGTTTCAATTATTTTTGTGAAACTTACTCGAATTCCTTACTTTTTACAAAATACTCTTTTCCAACTTAAACATCCTAATTTTTCACATAACTTTTTATTCCAAATATGCTAAATCAAAAGATTTGTGGGGAAATAAATATCCAAAGTTTGTAAGTATTTAAGCTTGTTCTCCATCTTAAATTAAAAAGCTGTCACTAAAAAAATTTTATTTTCTATACCAATTTATATCGAATATACAGTCATTCATTTTGAGGAAAATAAGTTAGAACATTTTCGTGCGATTATTTTTTACAACGTTCGACGTGTATTAACAGAACAGTGCATCAATGAACTTAATTCGGCTTTTGGGGATGTAGCACCATCAAAGACCAGTATTTATTGATGATTTACCAAATTCAGTCGTGACTGTATTTCGCTAAGTGATGAATATCGTGAAGGTCCTCCAAAATCATCCCAAAATATAAAAGGCAACCCTCGTATAGTATTATTTTTATCAGTTCTTCGTTAATTTCTTTACAGCAATATGTCTGTAATCATTTTCAAGTTACATATGTTAAAAAATTATGATGCATAAGTTAGAAAAATAATAGTTAAACATTATGAAATATGTGCTCCATTGTCTAAACAAGTGATAATTATCAAAATAATCGAACAACTATAATTATTATCAAAAACATTATATTATTTTTGATACCAGTCATTATAAAATATTAGTCTTATAACTACTATCATGCTACCCTATATGGATCTGAACTTTTCGACGAACATGGCTGTACGTCTTCGAGGTAATTATTTGCAGCATCTTGCCTGGACGTGGATGCAACTACGGGTGGGTAGTTAAGGATTGGTTTGTAATTGTGCGTAGTCTGGTTCGCCCTGTGCTCAGGAGAACCGTGTGCTGATATTATTTGGCGTTCTTGTAAATTCATACTTGGATCTTCGGCTACAGGTTGATAATGTCTCTTAGTGCATTGCTGAATCAACGACAGGAATGCTGATTCTATACAACAAAAATACCCTAAAACCTGAAACGAAAATATTGCTGGTTTTTATTTACTTCCCTGTATTCAAGCCAAACACTACAAAATAAGCCACAAACGATGTTCCTAACGCAGTGTTTATTTAATTTAAATACAGATGTAGAAACTTCTCTCCGGCTTCACAAATGTTGGTTTTCTTCTCTGCAACCAGTTTCACTTTTTATTGCATCGCCAGACGGGAGATAATAACTAGTTGCAGAATAGAAAACAAGTATGCTTGGAGATAGAAAAGAAGTACCCACATCTGTATTTAGTATGGAACGATTTCATCAAGTAAGGGCCACAACAATTAACAAAATGATTATTTTATTTTTGGTTAATAACTTACATCTAACTATTTAGTTGTATATAGTTTTCTATATAACAAGGCCAACTCTTCTAACGATGCTATTATATTATAGCACAGATTGAAAGAGTTCGAGAAGATATGTTCAAGTAACATATGAGTATCACGGGGGACTCCACGAGTTCTGGCACTCGGGCCGATGCGAGCAGAATTGAGCGTGTTCAAAGGTGCTGTATGCGGTACATCTGGAGCATCCGAAAATACATTAGCGTGACTTACAAGCTAAAAGAAATGGAATGACTAACGATGTTCACTAGGCGAAAGGTACACATGATCTCTCTTTTTGGTTCTATTTTGGATCTTGGGGCGCCGCAGTACCTCTATCAGAAAGTGTAATACAGGTCAGATGTACATAATTTGAATATTTGAAGTAAGGGTCGATTATCTCCACCAGTGCATAATTCTGCGATATTTGAGAGGTCCTTTACCTACAGAATCTATATAGAGTTTAACAAATTACCTGATAAGCTAAAACTTTGTGGGTCTCTGAGGCGCTTTAAGAGGGAAGTTAAATCATATCTAAAAGATCTACAATTCAAACAAAATAGATTATATATCTAAGAATGCGAAGCTGTGGGTATGGTGAGGGGGGTGAATGTTGCTGGTAAGCATTATTAAATTTATGTTCCATATGTTTCCGTTTACTTTCCTTTTTCAATTTTTTAAGCTGTTTATTAATTTCTTTAAATTGGTTGATATCTTCTTGTCTTTTATGTTTCATTTTTACATAGGTTTTATCTCTCTCCTTAATTTTTTCCTTTATGTTATGATTTAATCAGCACTCATTTAAGTTACTTGTATATTTTCATTTCTTTATTGTTGTGACCTTTTTAATTTCATTCTTTATAATGTTCGAGAGAGTCTTAAAATCATTAATTTGTGCAGAATGTAATTTTTCTTTAATATTTTCACTTAGTTTTGTACAGTTTATTATTTTCAATGAATACTCTTGCTTATCTATAGAAAGTTTATCACATTATATTTGTAGTTTTATATTTAATAATTTATGATCAGAGATACAGTGGTAGAGCCTCAGTGGTTCAGGGACAAGAACGTGTGCCTCTGAACCGAAGGGTACTGGGTTTAATCCCAGGGTACCTTTCACTTTTTCAGTACAAACTGTAACATTAACATCAACCGAGGTTCTGGCATTGTATTTGAGCAAGTTGAATGTCTGCACGTTCCGGCCTTCGGAGGGGGCATAAAGCCGTTGGTCCCGTGTCCATGCAATGTTGGGCACGTTAGATATCCCTACCCTCCTTACAGAAAGGCAGGGGTTTGGCAAAATGTCCAGGATAGTGAGGTGAAACTGCTGCCTGGCGTCGGTGATTGGCCATAGTCGCGGAAACAGGCCGACGTTAAAGAAACAAAACACACACAGATACAGTGGTCTAGCATTTTTATTTCAGAGATACACTCGAAATTGGTTATGACATGGTCTAAAATAGATTTCTTACCAGAGACTCGATCAGTTCTTGTAGCGGATTCCCTATTTACCTTATTGAGAATCTTTTATCCGTTTGACTTCAAACAGTGTGCATATGATATGAAAAATATCAAACAACAACAGAACGGAGCTTAAATAATTTACAAACATAGAGAAAAGGCAGAACTTCCATGTAATCTGTAGGTCTAAATCTGAAGTTTATAGTTAGAGAATAAGCGTGGAGCATTAATACAATAGCAACTTGTTCTAGTGTGTCAAAATATGCCACATATGAGACTTATTTTGATTAGCATATTGTATAATTTTGAACACCTAAAGATATAGTATAAATACTATGTTACCCTACGATTATACTTACTCCTGTAACAAGTAGTTGCTGATGTGTCCATTCTGGGACCCAAGAAAAGGCCGCTGATGCAAATATCATGTGGAAAATGAGTGAAGAAGCTACAAGGAACAACACACTAAGGCTTAGATATAAAAATGCATTCTGAAAAAAGAGAAATAATATTGTATTATTATAACAGAACATTAAAGAAAGTATATGTACATTTATAAAAATATTACAAAAACGTTTAATCGCTTATTTTTTCATTAAACATAATTTATAGCTGTTTATGTATTTTATACCAATAATATTACTCCAAATAAGTAGATATACAAAACACTGCATTCTTTTTACGTCAATAAGTTAAAAAATATATGGTCAATTTCACGGAAAGAAAATTTAACTAGGTAACCTATATCCATATTCTGGCCATTATCAATAAAGCAACATTTCTTCAGTGTGTTTCTTTCTACTCGTTGGTAACGGCTAAAATACCGAAACACTGTCTAAGCTAAGTATACATGTTTTTGTAAATGCTTAAATATTCCTTACCAAAAATTTGTCCCTTATTAAAACAACATGACTGTATGGTTTTACCTATTACAACAGATCTTCTACAGGAAGGTGTAGCACTTTGACATGATGCCGTTTTGGTGTAGGATTTAAAAAAATATATATTTCAACAACACACCACGCGGCTTACAACCTAAATACTATTATACTGTGGGTGTCGACAAGGAGGAAAGGGGCAACTTGTTAATTCTGGACTTGAAGGTTTGGAGGTTCGGAGGAGAAGGAAAAACATGTGCCGGCAAGGAATTCCACAACTTGGAAGTCCTCGGGACAAAAGAGCGGGCCAGATTTGAAAAGGTCAAAGCTCACAAAACGCTTCTACACAATCCCTGTCAAGAAAATCGTCAAGCATTTAACGACGCAAGAAACCGCTATGTCCACATTCTTTCTGAGGCAAAAAACTCGTTTAATAACCACATCAAAAACAAAGTCCTCTTAAGCTCCAACGGCGGCAAACCCTTCTGGACTCTTGCTAAATATATTGGGAATAATTTCTGCAAAAGCACGTTCCCACCTCTTGTCTCAGGGGATGAAATTGTTTCTACTGCCCTGGGCAAGGCTGAACTTTTTGCTTCGTTGTTCGCCGGCAATTCTACTCCCAACCCACCTCCAAATGTTCAACCACTAACAGTCCCCAATGTCGCGCATAAAATGACGGATATCATTTTCAAAACTAAAAAGGTACGAAAAATGCTCTCTTCTCTTAATACCAGAAAAGCCTCTGGCCTTGACGAGATCCCAGCAATTGTTCTCAAAAAATGCGCACCAGAGCTTGCTCCTGTCCTGACTCGTCTGTTTCAGATATCTTATAATAAAGGCATATTCCCTAGTAACTGCCCATCGACGTGCCGTTGGTGACCTCTCTCTCTTTTATAGATATCTGCACGGGCACTGCTCAGCGGAGCTTTCTTCCATAATTCCACCACCTGCTGCCCCCAACAGATCTACCAGGGGAACAGAGCGAATGCACCCTTTTACTGTCCAGGTCACCAGACTTAGAACATTTTGTTATGCCCGCTCTTTTATCCCGAGGACTTCCAAGTTGTGGAATTCCTTGCCGGCACATGTATTTCCTTCTCCCTCGAACCTCCAAACGTTCAAGTCCAGAATTAACAAGTTGCCTCTTTCCTCCTTGTCGACACCAACGGTACGATAGTACTTAGGCTGTAAGCCCTCGTGGTGTGTTGTTGAAATAGAAGTCGTTGGTGATACCTACACCCTTATATTATTGCATTTTTGCATTTTTTTTATAGAAATATGATCCATGTTTGTAAGAAAACGGGACGCAGTAAGTGCGTGTTGGTGGAGATTTTTCATTAAATGCTTCAAATTTCAATAACTCAATTTGCTATTAACCTAAGGTTTGTTGGCTAGGAAACCAGTTTTCTCCGAAATATTTAAACTTTATTTTCAGAAAAGGTTTGTACATTTTCAAACAATAAGTTATTTTGATGAAATATTGTCATTGTTTCTACTATATAGGTTATACCGGTAACCATATTCATGCCTGCTTGCATTAGAGAGACATATTTGCTATTAAAAACATTTTTATGAAAATTCACTTCCACAACGCACTCGCAGCGTCCAGACTTTTTCTTATTCAAAAAATGAAAGAAGAAATTGCATATATGTTTTTTTACAAAACTATAAAGCGAATTAGATGCGTCACTTTTTATGGAACTGAGTGTATATGTATTAATCTTGGTTGTAGTAGAATAAGCGAAAAAGTACTTAATTTGCAAAGTGTGGTGGAGAATTTTAATTATTATTAAATATATTATATAAAGATTACTTACCACTTTACCCCAGTTAAATGGGAATAAATAAATGATGTGAGAAATATCAAGAAATAATAATAGGCATGTGATGAAGAGACTTAACAAGGTAACGAACATCATGAGGCGTAGTCGTCCCGCTAAAGGAAGCATAAATAGGCCTACTTTTACTGTCCCTGAAGTACACAGACATGTTAGACATGCTATAGTGGTGGCCTGAAACATATGACAAGAATTAGCTAGAAATGTCTAATGTTATGATGACACATTATTGAGCCTCAGTTACATGGATTTCGCTCGTTTATTTAAATACAGCATTACCGTAAAACAACTGTAATTTTATCGAAAAAGCTACTGCCGAAAACATATACAATTGATTAAAAAGTATATAGTAAATGCTGGTGTCCCACAGGGGTCTCTGTTGGAACTTATTTTGTATTTATTATATGTACAGGGTGATTCTTTATAATGTCGCCCCCCTTAACTTTGTATTAAGTGTCCCAAAAAAATTGAAAGTGTGGTTATGTAGCTGCTAAAAAATACTTTTTTTCTACGAATAAAAAAATTTTGAAAAATGATCAGTATACAAGGAAAACCAAAAACTTCTTTTTTTTTCAATGGATCACCCTATATATGAATTTATTTTTCGATTCCTCGTAAAATTCTAAGCATAATTTATATAACATACCGTATATTTAAAATGAATAGTTTTTGAAATATTCGCATTTGAATCTTTAAGATGATCGAGGTTTTCAATTTGGTGGTCATATACACGGTTTTTTATATAACCCCAAAGAAACGCATCTATAGGTGTCCAATCGGGGCTGTTTGCAGGCCATTTAATTGGCGCATTTCTTCCGATCCATTCAGGAAACCTTTCACTTAGGTAATTACGCACAGCACGAATGTTGTGAGGGGGTGCTCCATCCTGTTGAAAAATTATATTTTGTAATATATTTAAAGGCAAATCGTCTAAATATTCTTCAAACTGGTTTTCCAAGAAATCTAAATAGCGGCCTCCATTTAAAACAGTATCAAAAAAATACAGACCGATAACTCGATCGCCCAGGATACCACACCACACATTCACGGATTGTCGCCCTTGAAACTTAAATTCCCTAAAAGAATGTGGATTCTCTCTTGCCCATTGTCTGGTATTTTTTCGGTTAAACAGGCCACTAGTAGAAAAGATAGACTCGTTAGTCCATAGAACTGTTTTCAAAAAATTGTTATTTATGTTTATTCTGTCTAGAATCAGTTGACAAAATGCGACCGATCATCTTTTTGCATTTGGGTAAGCTTTGTA
Organism: Tillus elongatus; assembly: GCA_964006375.1. Taxonomy (NCBI): domain Eukaryota; kingdom Metazoa; phylum Arthropoda; class Insecta; order Coleoptera; family Cleridae; genus Tillus; species Tillus elongatus. Next base: position 178,637,901 of record OZ023264.1, on the reverse strand, counting down.
GTGGGTTTAATCTTATATAGCTTTAGATTCCATTTTCTTAACGTTCTTTGGACTTTACTGTATGAAATTCGCTGAATATGTTCTTGTGTTGCTCATAATGTCTTTGAAATGTTTCTTATGGAATTGTTTGGATTCTCTTCTATAGCAAGTAAAATATTCAATTCTGCATTTTAATCTACGTCCACAGCAGTTCTTTTTCTCCTTTGTAAATTTGACGTTTCTTGAAACTTCCTATATATAGATGTGAACGTTTTTCGAGTGTTGACTAAAACACTGCGGTCGGAACCACCGCCACACCGGGCTTATCTTCTATCATATTTCTAATGGCAGCGCGACAATTTAAATTATTTTTAATATAATAACTTAAAATAACTCTTCTTTCTCTGTCTGAGTACGTTCTTTTTACTTACTAAACAATACAACTACAACAATATTGACAGAATGTCACTGTCAGTTATTTGTTTTCAATTAAAAGCGTGTCATTCTAGGCCTCCTTCATTTGTAACAGTTGTTTTATAAAATATTTGATGATAACGTTTCAAATGCGAATATTTCAAAAATTATTCATTTTAAGTATACGGTATCTTATATAAATTATGCTTAGAATTTTACGAGGAATCGAAAAATAAATTCATATATAGGGTGATCCATTGAAAAAAAAAACTTTTTGGTTTTCCCTGTATACTGATCATTTTTCAAATTTTTTTATACGTAGAAAAAAAGTATTTTTTAGCACCTACATAACCATACTTTCCATTTTTTTGGGACACTTAAAATAACAAAGTTAAAGGGGGGCGACATTATAAAGAATCACCCTGTACATAATCTTCATTAGTGAAATTAAAAGCTACATTCATAAGTTCTGTGCAGAGGCCTAGTGTAATTATACTTGTATAATTTTAAATGACATTAAAATAGTCACTGATGATTAACAAATTTATACTGACTGACGATTTAGATTTCCAAGGCCACTTTGATTGAAATCCTGGATTCGAACATGGCATAACAGGCCAGAAGCCATTCATAACAGTATACATGATGTTTGCATAAAAAAAGTACGAAACGTATAAATTATATGAATGTCAGTAAAATATAATCAAAGAATAAAAAGTATAAATCATTGATCAAAGAATCTGTGAAGCTGATAAAAAATCTAACTGTCGTTGACCTAACTCTGTAAGACATTTCATACTAAATATAGATGTAGAGGCTGCCAGAGCAAATTTTGTGGTCGTTTCGCGGTTTTCTCCTGCTGTACAGAAACTTCTCAGTTGCCGATGCTGGAACGATAAAACCGGTTGCTGCGAAACAACAAATCTTGAAGAACATTGTGAAGTTGGTTCCTACATTCTTACAATGTGTGTGCATATAGGTTTAGTACTGGGTGTAGGTGCAAAAATGTTAGAGCTAAGAGGTACAAGATCGGGAATAGTGTCGGAGAGGACAATATGGTAACCATGCATGATATATTAGATGCTCAGTGATTATATGAAAATTGCAATGATGAAAGTTACTTGAGGATGGTTATCCAGCCATTGGAACGATTGCTGGTCAATCACAAGATGATTATCATGAAAGATAGCGCTGTGAATTCTATATGTTACGATGCCAAGATCCTTTTGCCTGGTGTTTGAAGATACGATAATAACATCGAAATGAATGAAGATATAGTGCTAGTAACGACTAAGGGTGAAGCGATAGCGATGCCGAGTGCCACCATAACTACCTGTGATCATGGTGTGGTAGCTAAGATCAAGAGGGTCATAATGGAACGAGACACATATCCTCGCAAGTGGGGACTGGAACCACACGCCAGTCAAAGGAAAAAACTCGTTGCCTAAATAAAAGTCGCTGTAGATGTTGCACCAGCAGAGGTGGCTGATGAAGTCACTGTGGATGTGGAGTCAACAGAGGTGGCTGACAAAGGCTCAAAGATGCGAGTAAAAGATGGAAAAGACAAGAAGAAGAAAAATCAAAAGACGAAAAATATGGAGGGAGAGGAAAAGAGCAAATACCAAGAAAAGGTAACAAAGGATACTGTAGCTGCACATTTAGAGCTTACAGAGGTTATCGATGAAGTGGGTGTAAATGTGAGGTCAGCAGAGGTGGCTGATGAAGTCACTGATGTGCAGCCAACAGACGGGTCTACTAAAGTTGCTGTAACAGCCTCAGCATCTGTATTACTAAAATGGAATAAATAAAACAGTATCACGAGTATTTAAAAACCATGTAACTGTTTACTCAATACCATCCTTGGTGGAAAGTGACATTATATTTCTTACCAGCAGTAGTATCCTGAGAAGGCCAGTGGGTGTTCCTAGATGTTTATGATCACAATAAAGTATGACGCCGGAGTAGAGCGGCAGATCTGGTGAATGCGGCCTGCGACGGTAATGTGAGTGCGAGTCCCAGCTGTTGATGGTGCCCTCTATCGGCGAGGAGTCGTCGCATTCGCAACCACCCGCCGCGCACTCCGCACTCAGCGCCCCTGTGCGGCTGCCCGCTATCTCCCAGTCCTGCAACACACAACTCATGCCAAGCTCTGGTACGTCCACCGCCTGCAACACCAACACACACCTAACGATGACCGATGACTGATGACACGCATGGTAGTGTGACAGTTACGGAAGAGATGTGTAACACACCACAAACGAAATACCACCGACAGTTAATCTATATACTTACACACTGAATACTGTACACTGCGCATGCTTATACTTATCTAACAGAAATTAAGACTTATTACAAGTTGTGTCAAGAAGAAACGGGTTCAAAATCACATCCAATTAATTGTATACCCCAATATCAATCAAATGGCACACTTGATGACTAAGTGAAGATTGAAACCTGTGATAAGCACTGATAAGTACACTTGAAAAACCGAAATCGCTATAAATAACATTTAAACAAAACCTGACCATCGTTTCACTAATCAAATTAGCGCCATCAGAGGATGAAAAATGTTGAATTTTAAAATTCACAATTTTTTTTTAAATTAAGAATTGTTCATCTTCTGATGACGCTAACTTTGTTACAGTGAAACGATCGTCACGTTTTTCAAAATGTGTTGCGGTGATTTACGTTATCCAAGTGTGCTAAGCATTTGATGAGGTAATAAGAGAAACGTCCAGGGAATAATACCTCTTTCTGAAATAAATTATATCCTGTGGAATAAAAGCATCTTGTTTAAAAAATTTAAAAATATTTAAAATATTTTAATAAATAGCATCATTATGTATGGAAGTGATGTCAAGATTAATTAACGAGAGATGAAAAAGATGCTAAATGCAACAGAATTGAATTTCTGGGTACGACCTCCGGGAAAATCAAGAAATAACAAAATAACAAACATAGTAGTAGTAGTAGCAGTGGTGGGAAGGCCAACGCCAAGCAAGTAGGCCACCATGGGCCCTTTTTGCCAACCCCAGCAACCATGCTCTACTCCTTCCGTCGCCAAATCGCCTCGACCTCGAGATGAAGGCCGTGACGGTCTTTAATTGGACGATACTTACCTGATTCCTCGATCCGAACAATTCTGCTCGAAGACTCCCAAAAGCCTCGCATTCGCACAGGTAGTGGTAGGACGTTTCCTCATCCTCGCCGCATTCCTGGCAAATGGGATCACTCTCTACGCCTATCAATGTGAGGTGTCTTCTAAGGGCGCAGTGGCCTGTGAGCACCCCAAGGATGCGGCGAAGCGTAGGTCGACTCCTTCCGAGTAGCCAGACAGCTTTATCTCTGTCCGGCCCCTCCACGAAGTCCCTCGCCTGCCTGCAGCCACCAACCGACCCCCAGTGCCTCTTCATTGCTTCCTTGGCCCACCTGTCTAAGGCGACAGAGACTGTCTTCCTACCTATACCTATCGCCGGCTCCGGGCCACAGAACGGCCGCCGGGAACCGAGCCTTGGGAGATCATTCGCCACCTCATTCCCCCCCACGCCACAGTTGTACTTCCTTTGTCCTGGCTAGTCCTCTGAGGGCGTCAGCGAACTCCTGAACCAGTGTAGACCTGATTGTCCGCGCAGACTGCCCGGAGGTCTGTCTGGCCAATAACAAACATAAGACATCAGACAAATAACAAATGTTTGTCACACAAAAGTACAAAATTAGAACAAAGCAACTAATACGGTATGGCCATGTACAGACACTTAAGGCATTTAGTTTGATTGAGATCAATTCATAGAGCCCCTGTGGTTCAGTGGTAAGAACGTGTGCTTCTGAACCGAAGGGTACCGGGTTCGATCCCAGCGCTCTCCTTTCACTTTTTCAGTATATACTGTACAATTAACATCAACCGAGGTTGTGGCATTGTATTTGAGCAAGTTGAATGTCTGCACGTTCCGCCCTTCGGAGGGGGGCGTAAAGCCGTCGGTACCGTGTCCACGCGACGTTAGGCACGTTAAAGATCCTTACCTTCCTTACAGAAAGGCAGGGGTTCGGCAAAATTTCCAGGATAGTGAGGTGAAACTGCTCCCTAGCGCCGATGATTGGCCATAGTCGCGGAAATAGGCCGACGTTAAAGAGACAAAAACACACAAACACAACAACAGATCAATTCATGACAAACCTAACATAACTAGAAATATAAAGGAAAGTGACGGTAGCATGGGTTCCAATACACGAAAGACACTAAGGGAGAATATTACTACATCCAAAAACAAAAGAGGTGTAATGTCAACTGCTGATACAAGTGTCAAATATAATCAGCATGATTTAGAGAATTGTTCTCAAAATAAAACTCACGTTAACGTACATTGAAACGATTTAAAGTTTAATATCATGGATCTACGAACAAGAATTGGTTTAGTACAATATTATTATGATTGTAGTAGAAATTACACTCCTGGATTAGGAAGATTTCGTACGAAAATGGGTTTGTGACAGAGCGCTGTCAAATGAAAGTCTACCGTAATTTGATCAGCAAATTTGATAGAATGGGATCTGTAACTGACCTACTGACATCGGGAAGACCAAGGATTAGTAATGGCCAAGTTGCAGAAGTTCTTCTGGAAAATAAAAACATAGCCAACACCAATCTGCTAGCATCAGTAGTGTGAGCTCAATATCAAAACGATTGCAAATGCCATGCAACATTTTTTGGAAAATTTTACGCAAAATTCTAAATGTATCCCTACAAACTAAAACTGATGTTTGGATTAAAGGATGCAGATTTTCCTATCAGGTATGAGTTTTCTTACTTTTTTAACAAATATGGATATGGAAATTGAATCAGGCCCATTTCTTTCTAAATGATGGAGTCAATACTCAAAACTGTTGAATATGGGCAACAGATAATCCACATGAAATCATTTAGGAAGGTCTTCATGACAAGAAAGTCACCATTTGGTGCAGTTTCACAGCTAATTTTAAAACTGGACCATACTTTTTTGAGGAGACAGAATGAAGAGGCTGTATCTGTAACTGTTACTGGTGAATGATACCTGCAAATATTACGAGATTATGCCATTCCACGGCTACAAAACGAGCACGAAGGAATTGAAAACCCCCGCATATTTGCCGACCAGTTAAAGAATTGCTAACTGCTGTTTTTCAAGATCGTGTTATAAGCAGACATTCTATAAATTCATGGCCTCCACGATCCCCTGATCTCAACCCAGCAGATTACTGGCTGTGGGGTTATTTAAAAAATTTAGTGTTTAGAACACGACCAACAATCCTGGAAGAATTAAAAGGCTCTATTAGGGAGCAAATTGCTGCATTTAAACAATAAATTCTGAATAATGCTGTGTACAATTTGGACAAACGGTTGGTGATTGTACAGCAGCAAAATTGATGACATATCGATCATTTACGTTGGCCACTGTTGGACATAATAAATCAAATTATTTAAGCAATCGAATTTTTTGACATCCTGTTGTTAACTTAATTTGTTAAAAATACATAATAAGCTAAAATATATACCTTGCTTTATAATAACCTTACATATTTAAGGATGTTACACCCAACAATAAAATGAACCACAATCCCATTCCTGTTTGACACATGTTCTAATGAAGATTTTGCAATTCTTTATATGTACCAGTAAAAATGTACACCTAGTAGAATAACAAAGCCGTTTACATAAAATGGAAATGTGTGGCTGCTCTATATTCATTAAAATTCATACACAAAGTCGGCTATGACAGAAAATTCAGTAGACGACTGATATCATGATTTATATACCATTCACAAAACTTGTCATAGCCCTCTTAGTTTCCGAACTACAGGGCGATATTGAAAATATTGCATTTTCAGGTACTCCTTGTATTTTAGCTGTCTGGCAACTTGTCAAAAAGATAAAAACGAATTCTTTTAGAACTTTCTACGTAGAATTTAGTGGAGTAGTTAGTTTTTTCTAAATATTATTGTTTTTGAAATATTAACCAATGTTTGGGTTTTTTAAATGGGACACTTATATATTTGTCAAGAAATTAATTTGCATTCTCACAACCTTCTCAAAAATACATAACATCATTGGTCTATTTTAGTAAACAACGAAAAAATCCGAATTTCTTTAATTCTTCTTTAAAATTTAGAGTAGGCCATGCAAAAAAGCTGCTGTTTGTTTATTTCTATATGCTAACAATAAATCGAGAAAATTATTTAATAACAGCTATTTATCAATATATCTATCTCTAATTTTTAACAAAACAGTGCTACCCCCCTAGATTTAGGTAACAAAATGAAATAAAATTAATAAATAATTATTACCCAATAAGCCCATCAGCAAAAACCAACTTTGAAAATTGTAACATAAGCACTAAAGTAATCTAGTAAATCAAAATAACTGTTTAAAATGATTTCCATTTTGTTAACCGACTTCAAAAAAAGGAGGAGGTTCTCAATTTGACTGTATGTTTTTTTTAATGTGTGTTACCTGAGAACTTTTTTCTAGGTGAACCGATTTTGATGTTTCTTTTTTTATTTGAAAGCTGGTGCTTCTCATGTGGTCCCATATAAATGTGATCAGGATCTGAACAGTAGTTTTTGAGTTATCCTTAATAATGTGTATTTTAATGACTTCGACTACATTGATTATGTTCTTGTGTGTTACCTCAGAACTTTTTTCTAGGTGAACCGATTTTGATGATTCTTTTTTATTTGAAAGCTGGTGCTTCTCATGTGGTCCCATATAAATGTGATCAGGATCCAACCGGTAGTTTTCGAGTTATCCTTAATAATGCGTATATAATTGACTTCGACTACATTGATGATGATTGTGGATCACACCATTGCGATTCTGTCAAATTAAATCACATATAAAGCTTCAGATTCACTAAAAATAAAGAAATAAACAAAAATTTTAACAAAATGGAAAACCTACCACAAAAAAATATTCTAAAACAAAAAATTCACTAAAAAGTAAAAAATAATTGCGTATTCTTCTGTCTACAACTTACAATAAACTTATTTTTTCCACGCAAGAATGTAGGTACCCACTTAAACTTAATCTCTAACTCAACACATACCTATGACTAACAGACAATTATCAAAATATTTATTTAGAGTTCACCTAAGCAGAAAGTTTTAAATATATGTGTAGACTGCTTAAAAGACAATCAAATTATTAGGATCATATAATGTAAAATTATTGTTATTTTTGGAGTCGGTGTCAGCCAAGGAAATACGAAAATATACCCTACATTAATAATACGAGAATACCTTATGAAATCTATTTTACAAATGAAATTTTATACAATATACTGTGACAATATCCTGAGACCTTGGAACGACAATATACCAATACCTAATTAAACCTTTTAGTGAATTTTCGTAGAAAAAATTCACTAATGGGGAGATCCCGACTTTTGAATTTTGAAAAAAATTTGCAAATGAGTGCGAACTAGGACCCCTAGAACCCATATCCGGGGTTAGTTTCAATTTTTATATGTTTATATATATATATATATATATATATATATATATATATATATATATATATATATATATATTTATATATATATTTATATATATATTTATATTTATATATATATATTATATATATATATATATATATATATATATATATATATATATATATATATATATATATATATATATATATATATATATATGTATCACACCGATAACTCAAAAAATAATGGGCCGATTTTGATAAATTTTGGCATGTACGTTTCTTTTGTAAATAGCTTGGATAAGTTCGTTAGTCAGGAAAATCGGACGAGGTTTTCCGGGAAAATTTTGAGTTTTCATTCGAAAAAAATTCTTATCTCAAAAAGTAATAAGAGCCAAGATGGGTTTGTAACTACTTAACCTGAAATGTCTTACTATATAACAATTGGCATACACACTTTACACACATAGACGCAGCACACAGCGCGGGCGGGTCGATTGCCCGCGCGCGCCTGGAAGAATGGTTGGAGGGGTATAGCCGAGTGAGCGAGGCAAACGCGTACGCAAATTCATTTGTAAAAAGTCGAAGACGCAGCAAGTGCGTTATGGTAGTGAATTTTCATAAAAATGATCTGGCACAAAATATTTTATTATAACTTTTTTTTCTTGTAACATAGAAATCTAAATTTTGGTGTATAGTTTACTTTTTATATCGTAAACGTACCTACCAAATTTGGTTATCATAGAGTTTTTATTTTTTAAGATAAAAATTTTTTTCAAATGAAAACTCAAAATTTTTCCGGAAAACCTCGTCCGATTTTTCTGATTAACGAACTTATCAAAGACATTTACAAAAGGAAGGTACATGCCAAATTTTATCAAAATAGGCCCATTATTCTTTGAGATAAAAATTTTTTTTTGAATGAAAACTCAAAATTTTTCCGGAAAACCTCGTCTGATTTTCCTGGCTAACAAACTTATCAAGGCCATTTATAAAAGGAAGGTACATGCCAAATTTTATTAAAATCGTCTTATTACTTTTTGAGATAAGAATTTTTTTCGAATGAAAACTCAAAATTTTCCCGGAAAACCTCGTCCGATTTTCCTGACTAACGAACTTATCCAAGCTATTTACAAAAGAAACGTACATGCCAAAATTTATCAAAATCGGCCCATTATTTTTTGAGTTATCGGTGTGATACATATATATATATATATATATATATATATATATATATATATATATATATATATATATATATATATAAATATATATATATATATATATATATATATATATATATATATATATATATATATATATATATATATATATATATATATATATATATAAACATATAAAAATTGAAACTAACCCCGGATATGGGTTCTAGGGGTTCTAGTTCGCACTCATTTGCAAAAATTTTTTCAAAATTCAAAAGTCGGGATCTCCCCATTAGTGAATTTTTTCTACGAAAATTTACTAAAAGGTTTAATTAGGTATTGGTATATTGTCGTTCCAAGGTCTCAGGATATTGTCACAGTATATTGTATAAAATTTCATTTGTAAAATAGATTTCATAAGGTATTCTCGTATTATTAATGTAGGGTATATTTTCGTATTTCCTTGGCTGACACCGACTCCAAAAATAACAATAATTTTACATTATATGATCCTAATAATTTGATTGTCTTTTAAGCAGTCTACACATATATTAAAACTTTCTGCTTAGGTGAACTCTAAATAAATATTTTGATAATTGTCTGTTAGTCATAGGTATGTGTTGAGTTAGAGGTTAAGTTTAAGTGGGTACCTACATTCTTGCGTGGTAAATGCATTGATCGTACATTGAGTGGAAAAAATAAGTTGATTGTAAGTTGTAGACAGAAGAATACGCAATTATTTTTTACTTTTTAGTGCATTTTTGTTTTAGAATATTTTTTTGTGAAGTCGGTTTTCCATTTTGTTAAAATTTTTGTTTTTGTATGCACGCTTCACATACTTTTCCTATTCGTTTTAAGGAATTAAGCAAAACAACGGGATAATTTTGTGGGTAGCAAAAACTCTCTCTTATTGCGTTTCCTAAATCCTGAATATTATCATAATGACTAAGTGAAGATTGGAACCTGTGATGAGCACTGATAAGTACACTTGGAGAGCCCAAATCACCACAACACATTTTAAAAAGACCTGACGATCGTTTCACTAACCAAGTTAGCGTCATCAGAGGATGAAACATTCCAGAATGTTTTATCCTCTGATGACGCTAACTTGGTTAGTGAAACGATCGTCAGGTCTTTTTAAAATGTGTTGTGGTGATTTGGGCTCTCCAAGTGTACTTATTATCATAATGAACTTTTAAAATTTTATTCTCCAGATATCCCCATAGAAATAAATCCAGTGTAAACAAGTCTAGGGACCTTGATTTGGAAAATTCTTCTCCAGAAATAAACTCATTTGAGAATTGGTATAGCTGTCTCTAAAATTTCTACATGGGGATTGGCTGTTAGGTTTCCATCAAATATATAAAAATTTTCTGTGTTGCTAATATGAAGCCAGACACACTTAACCTCTCGATTTTCTTTATTATATGTTTTTCAATGAGGTTTGTTAAATGATCAGTGACCAAGTAAATTCTTTTTTATTCGATAAATGGGTTGTATTGGGTTGCCTCCTTTCTGGATATTTAAATAAAAACGAACCAATAGTATTTAAACATAACTAAAAATCTACTATTTACATGATAAAATACATCCCACATGGCGCTTCAACAATTTTATTACTTATGAAAATTCTGATGTTTTCGTTGTTTATTAAAATAGACACATATTTTTGAGAAGCTTGTGAAAATCCAAATTAATTTCTTGACAAATATGCAGTGTGTCCCATTAAAAAAAAACCAAACATTGGTCAATATTTCAAAAATAGTAATATTTAGAAAGACGGAAGGTGATAGTGGACTTTTCCTTTACGTGATAGTAAAGGATTTTTTTCATGCCCGAGGAGGTACCACCCCGGTGAAGTCCCAACGGACGTTTCCGGTTCTGGTGTATAAGTGGGTTTCCCTTATAAACAAAAATGATGATGGCTCCTCCTTGTACAAAAGATTCCGGAGATAAAATACCCCTCCATTCGGATCTCAGGGAGAGGGGTGTGCAGGGGGTGCCGGCATCAACACTTTACATATCCTTCTCGAATATATGTCGCCTAAATTCTAACCTGAACTCGGTCTACCATTTCCTCCAACTCCTCTTCCTCACCGAAACCCAAATCAGTGCCAAAACAGCCACTAATCACCTTAATTTCCCGGGGTATGAGCTCCTTACTTCCTTTAAATTGCATGGAAGTGTGTGCGGATATGTCCGTAGCAATCTATCCTGCACCAGACTCGCCAATTTAGAAGCTGGAAGGAAAGACACTTTGGATGCAGGGCTGCAACTAAATTCATCTGTTGCATTTACCGGTCACCTTCTGACAACAACTTTGTCCAGCTCTTTGACTACCTTTCTGAAAAAACTCACCATCTGATTTCTGAATATCCTTCCTCAGAGGTCACTATTCTTGGTGACTTCAATGTTCATAATAAGGAATGGCTAGGATCTTCAAAAACCGATCCACAAGGGAGAGCAGCGGAGACCTTTGCAGTCAGTAATTCTTTAGCCAATATGGTTTAGCAACCTACTTACTTTCCTCGCATCCCACCACACAGCTCAAATCCTTTGGATGTCCTTCTTACTACAAAACCTGAATGCCATAAGACATCAGCCACTGCCCCCCTTGGTCGCTCAGACCACGGCATGGTCACTGCTTCCTGCGCAATGCAACCCGAGGTCACAAGGTCACCACACCCACGTATCGTTTGGCACTATAACTTCGCGAACTGGGACAAAATGCGGAATTAATTTTTCTCATTTCCATGCGCGTCTGTCTGCTTCTCTCATCCTGACCCCTATGATATCTCACAAAACGTCACCAAAATTATCCAAACTGGCATGGAATTATTTATTCCACGTACAGAAAACCATATCAGCCACTCAAAAGCTCTGGTTCTCTAAATCCTGTGACAAGGCCAGACTTGAAAAGGTCAAACTTCACAAAACGCTCCTACACAATCCCAGTCAAGAAAACCGTCAAGCATTTAACGACGCAAGAAACTGCTATGTCCGGATTCTTTGTGAGGCAAAAAACTCGTTAAGTAACCACATCAAAAACAAAGTCCTCTCAAGCTCCAACAGCAGCAAACCCCTCTGGACTCTTGCTAAATCTATTGGGAATAATTTCTGCAAGAGCACGTTCCACCTCTTGTTTCAGGGAATGAAATTGTTTCTACCGCCCTGGGCAAGGCTGAACTTTTCGCCTCATTGTTCGCCGGCAATTCTACTCTCAAAGCCACCCACCCACCCAAATATTCAACCACCAACAGTCCCCAATGTCGCGCATAAAATGACGAATTTCATTTTCAAAACTAGAAAGGTACGAAATATGCTCTCTTCTCTTATTACCAGGAAAGCCTCTGGCCTTGACGAGATCCCAGCAATTGTTCTCAAAAAATGCGCACCAGAACATGTTCCTGTCCTGATTCGTCTGTTTCAGACATCTTACAATAGAGGCATATTCCCTAGGAACTGTAAAACTCCTCAAGTACAACCCGTCCCCAAGAAAGGATCCAAAGCGCTTCCTAGCAACTACAGGCCTATTTCTCTCCTTTCAGTCGTCTCTAAAGTGATTGAAAAGTATATAAACACTGAACTACTAAGATTTATTGAAAAACACAGTCTAATCCGTCAGCGCAGATCAACGGCCGACCTCCTTTCCTTTAACAGCCATTCTTGGAACAAGTCTATGGAACTACACTGTGAATCCCAGATTGTCGCTTTAGACATATCCAAAGCATTCGACCAGGTCTGGCACGCAGCGCTGCTTAATAACTTCGGGCCTATGGCCTACCACCAAAACTCTGTACCTGGACAGCAAATTTCCTCTCCAACCGGAGCATTTCTGTTGTCCTGGATGGCCATTCCTCTAAACTGTATCCAATTAATGCAGAAGTCCCTCAAGGTTCAGCTTTAGCCCCTACTTTGTTTCTTCTCCACATCAATGACCTCCTCTCTAACACATCCAACCCAGTTCACAGTTACACGGATGACAGCACTCTCCACTCAAATATACAATATTCTAAGCCTGTCTCTTTAGCCCAATTAGATGAGAATCGCAAACTCATGGATGGTTCTGTCTCTGCGGATCTCCAAAAAATATTAGACTGGGGAAGTAGAAATCTTGTACAATTCAACTCCACCAAATCTCAGTCTTGCTTTCTATCTCATAAGAGATACACCAGCCCTAGACCCATCACAATGAACAACCAAGTTATTCAAAGTAATGAGTCCTTTTCACTTGTTGGCATTTCTGTGGATCGAAATCTCAATTGGCACCAACATGTCACATCAATTGCAGAAGCGGCTGCTATATTATATACTTGGGAAATAAGGCCAAACCTCGAATACTGCTCCCACATCTGGGGTGTCGCCGCCGCTTCTACACTCGCTATCCTGGACTCCATTCAAAAGAGAGCTATACGTCTCATCGGTGACCCTACCCTCACCCAAAGGCTGCCATCCCTTGCCCACCGACGTGCCGTTGGTGACCTCTCTCTCTTTTATAGATATATGCACGGGCACTGCTCAAAGTAACTTTATTCCATAGCTCCTCCACCTGCTGCCCACAACAGATCTACTAGGGGAACAGAGCGGATGCACCCTTTTACTGTCCAGGTCACCAGACATAGAACATCTTGTTATGCCCGCTCTTTTGTCCCGAGGACTTCCAAGTTGCGGAACTCCTTGCGGGCACATGTTTTTCCTTCTCCTCTGAACCTCCAAGTCCAGAATTAACAAGTTGCCTTTTTCCTCATTCTCGACACCCACGGTACAATAGTATTTAGGCTGTGAGCCCTTGTGGTGTGTTGCTGAAATAAAAAAACTAACTATGCCACTAGATTCTGCATAAAAAGTTCTAAAAGGATTCATTTTACCTTTTTGACAAGTTGTCAGAGAACTGAAATACAAGGGGTACCTGAAAATGCAATATTTTTAATATCACCCTGTAGTTCAGAAACTAAGAGTACTATGACAATTTTTTCTTTGCATCACAAAAAAGTAGCTCAACTTTGCAAAAACCACAAGGTTCTATCATTACTAATAACCGAGATACCCAGCAATTGCAACCAAAATGTGACAGCCTGTACAGTAAAACCCATTAGCCAAGGCTGGGTATCTTCACAAACAAGATACTGACTTGACAAATAAATCTCTGTACAAAAAACGATGGAATTTCTTTGAAATTGCATAAAAAAGCTGAAATTGGTTCATTAGAAGATCAACGGAGTGGCTAACTCTTTGTTAACACTCATTTTTTAACAAGGCACATGAGGGTAATCTAGATTCACTGAAATAACATTCAAAAATCACAGTGCTTGAAGAAAGGAAGTAAACAACCATCAAGTGATCTATGTTGTGTATTAAAATAAAATAGATACCTTTTCCATTCCATGGCCAGCTGTCAGTACAAATTCAAAGGTATACTTAATATACTACAAAACATTTTTTACTCTACACTAAACCTGTGTAATGAATTACCTATATGTAACAGCCTAAGGAGAAATTTAAAAGATTCTATAAGTGTTTCTTTTAACATAACCAATACTACATAATGTGTAGTATATTCTTCACTTTTAATGTCAGTATTAGTTTGTTTGAAGACTTAGTTCAAATTAAGTTTTGGAAGTTAATACATGAATATATTGAAAAAACTTATTTTAAAGTTAGTTTAATGAAATAAAACAATTGATGACACAATATATACAGGCTGTTTTAGAAAAAAATTATAAGGAATTTTCTTTTAATTCACATTTTAAAACAATAGACATCGTGTTTCTGCGATACAAACAAATCATTAGTTTTTGTTACAGTTTTAAGGTTTTTATTTCAACAACACACCACGACGGCTCACAGCCTAAATACTATTGTACCGTGGGTGTCGACAAGCAGAAAAGAGGCAACTTGTTAATTCTGGACTTGAAGGTTCGAAGGAGAAGGAAAAACATGTGCTGGCAAGGAGCTTCACAAGTTGGAAGTCCTCGGGACAAAAGAGCGGGCATAACAAGATGTTCTATAACGGTGGGCAAGGGATGGCAGCCTTTGGGTGAGGGTAGAGTCACCGATGAGGTGTATAGCTCTCCTCTGAATGGAATCCAGGATAGCGAGTGTAGAAGAGGCAGCGGCACCCCAGATGGAACAGTATTCGGGGTTTAGCCTTATTTGTGAAGCATATAAGGTATAGAGATTATCTGGTGCAAAGTATTTGCGAGCCCGGAAGAGGAAACCTAATTTCTTAGCAGCCGCTTCTGCAATTGATGTGACATGTTGGTGCCAATTGAGATTTCGATCCACAGAAATGCCAACAAGTGAAAAGGACTCATTACTTTGAATAACTTGGTTGTTCATTGTGATGGGTCTAGGGCTGGTGTATCTATGAGATAGAAAGCAAGACTGAGATTTGGTGGAGTTGAATTGTACAAGATTTCTACTTCCCCAGTCTAATATTTTTTGGAGATACAGAGAGACAGAATCCTCCATGAGTCTGCGATCCTCATCTAATTGGGCTAAAGAGACAGGCTTAGAATATTGTATATTTGAGTGGAGGGTGCTGTCGTCCGCGTAATAGTGAACTGGGTTGGATGTGCTAGAGAGGTCATTGATGTGGAGAAGAAACAAAGTAGGGGCTAAAGCTAAACCTTGAGGGACTCCTGCATTAATTGGATACAGTTTGGAGGGATGGCCATCCACGACAACAGAAATGCTCCGGTTGGAGAGGAAATTTGTTGTCCAGGTACAGAGTTTTCGTGGTAGGCCATAGGCCGGAAGTTTATTAAGCTGCGCTGCGTGCCAGATCTGGTCGAATGCTTTGGATACGTCTAGAACGACAATCTGGGATTCACCATGTAGTTCCAAGAATGGGTGACAAAGGAAAGGAGGTAGGCAGTTGATCTGCGCTGATGGAATCCATACCGCCTGTCGTGGATTAGACTATGTTTTTCAAGAAATTTTAGTAATTAGGTGTTTATATACTTTTCCATCACTTTAGAGATGACTGAAAGAAGAGAAATAGGCCTGTAGTTGCTAGGAAGCGCTTTGGATCCTTTCTTGGGGACGGGTTGTACTCAAGCGGTTTTCCAGTTACTAGGGAATATGCCTTTATTGTAAGATGTCTGAAACAGACGAGTCAGGACAGGAGCAAGTTCTGGTGCGCATTTTTCGAGAACAATTGCTGGGATCTCGTCAAGGCAAGAGGCTTTCCTGGTATTAAGAGAAGAGAGCATCTTTCGTACCTTTTTAGTTTTGAAAATGATATCTGTCATTTTATGTGCGACACTGGGGGCTGTTGGTGGTGGGTTGAGAGTAGAACTGCCGGCGAACAACGAGGCAAAAAGTTCAGCCTTGCCCAGGGCAAACAATTTCATCTCCTGAGACAAGAGGTGGGAACGTGCTCTTGCAGAAATTATTCCAAATACATTTTGCGAAAGTCCAGAAGGGTTTGCTGCCGTTGGAGCTTGAGAGGACTTTGTTTTTGATGTGGTTATTAAACAAGTCTTTGGCCTCAGAAAGAATGCGGACATAGTGGTTTCTTGCGTCGTTAAATTCTTGACGGTTTTCTTGACTGGTATTGTGTAGAAGCGTTTTGTGAGCTTTGACCTTTTCAAGTCTGGCCTTGTAACAGAATTTAGAGAACCAGGGCTTTTGAGTGGCTGAAAAGGTGTTCTGTGTATGTGGAATAAATAATTCCATGCCAGCTTGGATAATTTCCGTGATGTTTTGTGAGATATCAGAGGGGTCAGAATGAGAGAAGCAGGCAGATGCCCATGAAAATGAGGAAAAGTAATTCCGCATTTCGTCCCAGTTCGTAGAGTTGTAGTGCCAAACGATACATGGGTGTGTGAGCTCGGGTTGCATTGTTTTTTTGTGAGATATCAGAGGGGTCAGGATGCGAGAAGCAGACAGATGCGCATGGAAATGGGGAAAATTAATCCTGACTTTCGTCCCAGTTTGCGGAGTTATAGTGCCAAACGATACGTAGGTGTGATGACTGTGTGACCTCGGGTTGCATTGCGCAGGAAGCAGTGACCATGCCGTGGTCTGAGCGACCAAGGGGGGTGGTGACTGATATATTATAGCATTCAGGTTTTGTAGTAAGAAGGTGATCCAAGGGATTTGAGCTGTGTGTTGGAAGTGTAAGTAGGTTGCTGAACCATATTAAAATACTATAATATTTGTGGGGAAACATGAAACGTCTTGACTAGATATAGTTATGCAGTTTTCTCGTAGTTAAAAAACTAATTACTTGATTTTATAATTTTATTTCGTCTAAACAGAAAGATCACTTTCAAAGTTACACGGTGCCAATGGCGTACTGCATACATCAGAACAGTCAAACAACACACCTTTTTACATCCGCATCAGTATTTCAAATGTCATGAATCAGTATTAAGTGGAAAAATTATGAATAGTCAATATTACTTTACCAATTTGTTTAGACTTTACTCCGCAGTACATTTGCACGAAGTATACGGAGTCTTATAGAAAGGATTTTCAAAACCAATTATGTCTAGAAGCACAGGAATTTGAATACTTATAATAAACATTCACGACAATGTTGTCAAACCACTAATTTATAATTTGTTAGCTTCAAAACATCCTCATGTCTTTAAAACAGGTTCAGAAATATCTATCCTCATACACACTATGATCTTAACCTACAAGTTAATAGGTATCGACGAGAACATTTAAAAAATGTATAATGAAGATGAGTCTGATTATAACCAACACACCGAAATCAACATCCATACCTTAATCTAATAAAAATAATACTTTAAAACCAACAAAAATTCGAGATTAAAGAAACTAAACATAAAATAAAAAACCTATTAAACGTTACAAAAATTTATTTTCAAAAACACCGTCAAAACAAAAAAAGCAATCTAAAATAACAAATAAATAAATTCATGCAAAAACAAAATCTTATAAACCAAAAGTATAATCAGAAGACTAGAACTAATCGACTGGCTAGAATAATACAGAAGAGTATCACGATGCAAAGCACATTTAATGTACTAATATACTGACATCTACCTGAATCTCTTCAGGCTTATAGTTTTTGGGCTCCAGGTCTTTGATGTCGTCGAGCAAGAACTCAATTTCGTCTGTAGTATAGAGTAGATCAGACACCGAATTGATGTACCTGGTGGGAGGTGGTGGATCAGACTGCATGACAATCTGTCGCTAGACTCGAGGCTCTGCCCCACCACGCCAGTCCATATCTCTGTGCTTCCTCTGTCTCCTAACCATGCCACATTTCTCCGGTAAGCCAGCTTCAAACCTAAAAACAAAACCATAAAATATATAAGTATTCTCTAAAAATTAATAAATACCAACACTGTGTTATAACTCATCTTTTTTTTCGTACCAAAAATTGACCTTTGATGTGTCATATATCTCAACAAAACACAACTAGAATTGAATCATCAGCAAACAATGGACACACAATACGAAAGCATATTGTATGGATTATTAATAATAAAGGTCACAAAATAGAGCCATGTTCTTGCGAAAGAAAAACATAGATTGAGACTAATATCAAATACTATATAATGACAATACAGGACACTCCGTCTGATTGAGTGTTTCAAGAATATCAGTGCCCCTAGCGGATAGTACTTAATAATTGTTCGAATTATAACGTGCTAAATCTATCAAAGACATTTCATAGCTTTCCAAAGGATGGCGAAACGTGAATATGATTTGAAGCAGAAGACAAATTCACTTTTATGCCAATATGTACAGTTCGCAGAAGATAATTTATTGTGTAATATATACCATCATGTACCTATTTATAGATAAACTTCGTAAACGGATGGTTGAAAGGCTTCAATCATAACTTGTCTTCCAGTGCATCAAAAAAAAAAAAAAAAAAAAAAAAAGTTTTGCATTAATAATAAATGGTAGAAGAAAACTGTTTTTCTATATTCTTCTGTGCCCTTTTTTATTTCAGTATGGCATAAATTGTCAAATTTTTTCACATTTAAAATTATTTTACTTGGTAAAGGCTTTTAATTATCTTCCCAAAACAAGTTTTTAAAGAGACAAGTAGAAATAGCAGATTCAGCCCAATAATAGATTTATTCACGGAAGTAAGAGTTAGTCTCACCTTTCATCTGCACAATTTCTTAATTATGTACTAAGTATATCAGTTACATATTTTAAAATGTTAGATTAATAAGACAGTTTTCATGTAGAGATATAGCAAATTGAGTACTGTGCTACCATTTATACCTAGAACAATTATTTATAAGTGAGTACAGATTGTAACTTAATATCCTCAGAAACAGCTTTCAGTATATTCCTATTTCCCCATTTGACACAGTATCACATGAGATATTACTAACCAAATTGGAACACTATGGCATTAGGGGTTTGCCACTGAGGCTCTTTAAGTCATACCTTACCAACCGATACCAAAGAGTGAAGCTAAATGAACAGTACTCGAGTTGGCAGACACAAACATGCGGTATACCTCAGGGTTCGCTGATAGGGCCTCTCCTATTCATTATATACACAAATGATCTTCCAGAGAACGTTTCTTCTGATGCAGTTTCTCTCTATGCAGACGATACCTCATTTGTAAACATTGGCAGAAATGAAGCTGAACTTAATGAGAGAAGAAATATCACAATGTCGGAAGCAGGAGAATGGTTTAGAAATAATAAACTGAAACTCAATGTAAACAAAACAAAAGTCTTGAATATTAGCTCCCACCAAACGCAACCAAGACAAAAACAATCTGTGAAATTTCTTGGTGTATATATATACAATCAGATTTTCGCTGGTCAATGCACATTGAAAAGCTCCAGGGCACATTGGCGTCGTGTCTGTATCTGTTGAGGCGTCTGATGAACATCAGTAATTACCAGACAGTGTTGACAGCTTATCATGCATGTTTCCAAAGTAGGGCTACCTATGGTATCCTAATATGGGGGAGTAGCCCTGGAGTGTCTGAAATATTTCTGCAACAGAAAGCTGCAGTAAGAATAATCTGTTCTGTAGACAGCCGTACAAGTTGTAGAACCTTATTCACGAAGACAGGCATACTTACCATCTTTTCAGCATATATTTTGGAAAGTGTCTTATATACTTACCAACATCAAGAGGACTACAACCAAAACGGTGATTACCACGAATATGGTACCCGAGGCAGACAGAACATATCCATTCCTTATCATAGAATAAAAAGAGCTGAAACCGGGGTGAATTGCTGGGGTGTCAAGTTCTTCAATAAAATCCCCCAGAATATAAGATCAAAACATAAGCGAGAATTTAGGAGAAATGTGAAAAACACTCGTATGAAGTATGCATTTTATTCTTTAAGTGAATACCTCAATATGGACATTGAGTGGATAGAGTAGAGCCACTAGAGACAACATAAGATGCCATTTTTTTTTATATGTGTAAATTTGTTTCTTTTGTCTTTTGTATTTTTGTTTGTTTTTGATGTTTATTTCACAATTTTAGTTCTATAATCTTATATTTGGTATTTGTTTGACAAGGCTGTGTAATTTTTGCCACAATAAATATTATTATTATTATTATTATACATACCCTTGAAATAGTAGTTTAACGACGGTTTCAGGGTTGTACTTTAAATTATGATGAAATAAGATTATGGGTAAGAGAAATTTGCAGAATTATTCATGCTGAATTCATTAAGGTTTCAAGCTGATTGTTGATACAATTTCTATTTATAACTATATAATCAGAACATTTTCACTGTTTTGTCATGTACAAGTTTTTATATTCATCTATAATAAACCAACTGTCTAAATTAAAAATATTCAGGTAAATATACAATTCAAATTACCCGCTCAGTTGTCAGTACTTTACGCGAGGTGGCGCTAGTGTACTTGTCACAAATATCACCAATGCTAAAGCATAGGAGTGTCCCGTATTGTCATTATATAGTATTTGCTAATATTCTTATCAATAAAAACAATTACTTAACTCTTGTATAGTCAATGGTCAATAATTTATTTTGCCTTAATGTCATTTATAAATGGTTGAGCACGTCAATTATTAAAATAAAAACAAAATTATGAAAACAAATGTAAACAAATGTAAAAAACAAACTAGAAAACATTTCGAACAAACACAATAAAATATTCGTTCGTCTCAGCTCTGTGCCCCACGGGTATCAGACAAATACTCAGCAATGGAGTAATAGCAATTATTGGTTAGGTATGATTTCAGCGATGCTTTAAATTAATTCACATTTTGGATTGCTTTTATAGTTTCCGGCAACCTGTTATTCAGATCCACCCTCGCAAAAAAGGGCGACTTTCTGTACATCATTTTACAGAACTGCCTGTTTTTAAACAGATTCTCGTGGCAAGTGGAGTAAGAGCGCATCTCAGACTGCCTTGTTAGCCCACCTTTGACACCATGAATATAATTTAACAGTTTATATAGGTAAACGCATGTTAGCATCATTATTTTTGCGTCCCTGAAAAGCACCCTACAAGATTGTGTTACTCTCATACCAAAAATCATTCTTATTATTCTTTTTTGCAGTATAAAAACTCTTACCACCGCAACCAACTGTCCCCAAGCAACAATGTTATATATAACCACAAGGAACTTATTTTATAGTTTATTTTAATACTATGCGAGCCAGGCTAGGACTATACAGACTAGCCTGCAATGACAGACTGAAGATCAACCCAGGCTTCAGGGGCCACTGCAAAATTCAGGAGATCGTGAAGGAGTCCATGCTTGAAATGAGGTCAGACTTCGCGGACCCGCGAATGTGCAGGGAAAACAACTTTACAGTGGAAATCTCCGACCGCGAGGCATGGCGGGAGGAGACGCTGGGCATACCACGGAACGCGCTCATCTGGTTCACAGACGGATCCGGCGGGGAGCGTGGGACGGGGGCAGGTGTTTACTCGGAAGGACCGAGGGTAAGTCATGGTATTTCTCTCGGGAGCTCATGCATCGGTGTTTTAGGCCGAAATAAACGCCATCCTGCACTGTGTGCGGGAGAACAAGAGGAGGGGCTACACCAACAAGCGGATCCTCATAGCCACAGACAGCCAGGCAGCCCTTAAGGCACTAAGTGGCCCACGGGTAAATTCCTGGCTGGTGAGTGCCGAGATGAGCGACCTGGCTGGGCAGAATGAGGTGACCCTCATCTGGGTGCCGGGTCACTCGGGGGGTCAAAGGCAATGAAGAAGCTGACAGTCTCGCGAAGAGAGGGTCAGCAGAACCATTTATGGGACCAGAACCGGCTCTGGGCGTGTCAAAGAGCACTGCAAATGGAGCCATTAAGTCTGGGTCAGAAACCAACACAAGGTGTACTGGGCGGACTGTCCAGGGCTCAGACATGAGAATTCAATAATTGACGGACCCAGTTCAAAGAGAGCTGTGGAGCTGCTAAATCTTAGCAGAGGACAGCTCAGAAACACAACAGGTCTCTTGACGGGACACATGGCCGTCAAGAAACACCTGCATAAAATGGGGCGGTTCGAAGGGGACCTCGCATGCAGACTCTGCGGCGAGGGGGAGGCATCAGCCCAGCACATCTTGTGTGAGTGTATAGCTCTGGACCGGAAAAGACAACTGATCTACGGTCAGTCTAGACCGGAGACAGAGCAATATAAAACTTCACCCTACCAATCGCTGTGCAGACTAGTTCAAGGCACAGTGATTTTGGAATGGGTGGAGTAAGACTAAGGGTATGCACAATCAACCAAAGGTTGCACTGCTATCGGGGCGGCAAGGCCGCGGACGAGCACTGAGGAAAAAAAATACTATGTGGCAAATCAGTACGATTCCCTGATAAACCATCTTTAAATATTTTTTTAGAATGTATCACTTGAGAAGACCTATCTATAAATTTCAAAATCATCAAAAACAAAAAAACATTTCACAGCCAATGTGCCTCAGCGAGCAAACAAGCTACGCACTGAAACTTGTTGCCTTTCGACATTTTTGGTAAAACTAGGTTCATATAGACACAAACTACGAAATTTATTCCTATTGGTTCAGTTTAAAAAGTCTGGATGCAGCAAGTGCGTTATGGAAGCGAATTTTCATTAAAATGTTTTTGATAGCAAATATGTCTCTCTAATGCAAGCAGGCATCAATCCGGTTACGGGTATAACCTATATAGTAGAAACAATTTACCATATTTTATCAGGATTACTTATTGTTTGAAAATGCACAAACATTTTCTGAAAATAAACAAAATGTTGTTTTCCTAGCTAACAAACCTTAGGTTAAAATAGCAAGTTGAGTTATTGAAATTTGAAGGATTTAATGAAAATTCGCTACCAAAACACACTTAGTGCATTTCGATTTTTTTCCTTACAAACATGCATTATATTTCGATCAAAAATGCAATAATATAAGGGTGTTCAAAAAAACAATTGTAGCGATCACCAACGACTTATGGACCATCCTGTGTGTGTCAAAATATTTTTATAAGATGCAGCTTAAGACACCCTATAATTAACATATACAATTTTTTCTCGTACCTTGTATAATAACAATTATATTGAGCTTTACCGTAGAAATGAGTCACCCTGTATATGTCTAAACAGATAAAAACTGGAAGAATATGGATTCTAGGAGGCCTAGTTTGAGCTCATTTAAAAATTAGCTAAAACTTGTAGAACATTAAACCATAGACTTAACTAAACCTACAGCCAAAGCATCAGAGAAAGGTTCTATTTGAAATTAGAATATAGGTCGTTATTTTATATTGTATGATTCTAAGGTATTAGCGAAGTCGACTTCGAGGTTATCTTCTTCTTAAATTACAAGAAGTATTAAACTAAAACTTTACAAGCAGGTAGATATCATATAAGTGGTCATATCTACCAAATTTGAAATCAATCGGTTCAGTAAATTGGGTCTAGCTAATTTGTAGGTTAGCAGGTTGGCTGCAGGTTAGCAGGTCATAATGTAAAAACTTTGCAGGTCAGTGCAATTTTCTGCAGGTCAGACCATTTCCTACCTATACCGGATATTTTGATATTATAAAAGTACACCAACCCCCACCCCCGTAATTCACGTAATTGGCTGCAGGTTGATATGGTACAGCTTAAAAACTTTGCAGGTTAGTGCAATTTCCTGCAAGTCAGACCATTTCCTACCTATACAAGATATGTTGATATTATAAAAGTACACCAACCAACCCCCACCCCCGTAATGCACGTAATTGGCTGCAGGTTGATATTATACAGCTTTAAAACTTTGCAGGTCAGTGCAATTTTTTGCAGGTCAGACCATTTCCTACCTATACACAATATGTTGATATTATAAAAGTACACCAACCAACCCCCACCCCCGTAATGCATGTATAATATCAACCTGCAGCCAATTACGTGCAAAACTGGCTGCAGGTTGATATTATACAGCTTAAAAACTTTGCAGGTCAGTGCAATTTCCTGCAGGTCAGGTCAGGTCAGGTGCAAAGTTTTAAAGCTGTATAATATCAACCTGCAGCCAATTTTGCATGTAATTGGCTGCAGGTTGATATTATACATGCATTACGGGGGTGGGGGTTGGTTGGTGTACATTTGTAATATCACAATATCGTGTATAGGTAGAAAATGGTCTGCCCTGCAAGAAATTTCACTGACCTGCAAAGTTTTTAAAGTAAAACATATCAACCTGCAGCCACTTAATGTCAAGTATGGCGGTGGGGGTTGGTTGGTGTAGTTGTATATCAGCATATCTACCTGTATAGGTAGAAACTGGTCTGATTAGCAGGAAATTGCACTGATCTGCAGTTTTTTAAATGAAAAATGTGTAGGTAGAAAATGGTCTGACCTGCAGGAAATTGCACTGACCTACAGACTTTTTTTATTAAAACATATCAACCTGCAGTCACTAATGATAAATATAAGGGTGGCGGTTGATTGGTGTAGTTTTATAATATCAGCATATCGCGTATAGATAGAACATAGTCTACCTTGCAAGAAATTGCACTGACCTGCAAAGTTTTTACATTATAACATGCTGACCTGCAGTCAACCTGCTGACCTGCAAATTAAAAACACCCCAGTACATTTTGAGTTATAACTAAATAAAAAATAAATAATCTACGAAATGACCTGAAATGACCTCTAAATGGATGCCTATAATGTTAGACAAGGTCAGACATATAAATCAGGGTTCCGCTGCCATTGCAAACAAAGTCTCCAAATTAAGCATTAAACGGGCAGGCTATGAAAGTATGTCACAATAAACAATCAGTGGGGTTGCCATTTGCGACAACTCATTTGAATCTGAAGAAAAATGTTAATAAATAAAAATTTCAATGAAGATGATTTAATTTGTTTAAAAGGAATCTAGAACTACTTTTTATTATGTATAAATATTGAGCTTCCTATTTTCACGGTATTTAAAAGCCATCTCCCTCCCCTAGTTTAATCCGACAACACCACTATTTGTCATTTGTTAACTCATGAGAGAAACGTGTGCGTTCTAAGCATAACCTCGAAACTAAGACGCCATCAATAAAGAAGATAACCTCGAAATCGACCCCACAATACCTTAAAATGTTACAATATAAAATAACGACCTATATTCTACGGTTAATACAAACAGGAGTTGGTAAATAATAATAAAACTTTTAATTTTAACCTAACATTAACAAATGCCTTATGCCGTCGACCGCAGTATAATATTATGATACTGTATTAATAAACAGTAATAGTAAATATGTGTTGGAAAGAGTTTGGGTGCAGCAAGTGCGTTATGGTAGCGAATTTTCATAAAAATATTTCAAATGGTGATAACTCAATTTCCCAGCAAACTAGAATCTTCAGTTTTGATACATAGTGAAACCCATATACTGCATATACAGCATGAGTACTAAATTTAAAAAATAACTACTACTACTACTAGATTTGAAAAAGAACTACAAATTTCTTTTAAAAAACATTTTTTGTTATTTTGTTTGCAGAAACTGGTTCGATTGTGTTGACTAAAACGGATCATTCAACCGATTAATAAGGAAAAATATCTGCCGCGTTTATAATTTGGCAGTTACATTCCGTTTGTAAATAAAAATTAAATTTTCTGTAAATTTGCAGTTTAGCACAAGGGGACCTTTTAGGACAAATTTACAGAAAGATGCTTAGAAAGCTTTCTGGATGCACATACCACAAGAAATTTTTTTTTGCAAACAGCCCCCAAGTAAGTTACCAGACAAGGAGTTAGTAGGGATGCTGGGCGGGGAGGAAGATATAAAGGAAATGTGAGCGGTAAGTGTGAAAAAAACAGCGTAGCTGGACATCTATAAGCTGCCTTTATTCCATTTTGCAGCTATACTTCCTGTTTACCCCGCGCAGAACCCCTATTCACCGCAGGTCCCGCAACTTTTTTGGGGGTTGGCGTCAAGAAAGTTTTCTTGTTTACATTGTTCTTGTTTATTCATTGAGGGTGGTTGTAGGCATTCAAAAGGTGGAGGAGAACCTCTGCGATGAAGCAACAAACCAAGATTTTCAAATTCTGTTTAAATTGTTACCTCATTTCATTTGTTTAAAATATTTTTCGAAAAATGAATTTGCAGTTGCCTTGTGTATCAGTCTCACATAGAGAGCTACAATATTTTATCATTTAAATAAAGCATGGATACAGCAACATTAAATAATTGCTGAAAAGGGTCCGGGGGCAGCAAGTGCGTCATTTGGTAGACAATTTTCATAAAAATATTTCAAATTTGATCTCTATTTCCCATTAAGCTAGAATCTTCAATCTTGAGCTATAGTAAAATGCAGCCTGGGTACTAAATTAAAGAAAAATTACATAATGAGCTTTGCAAATAACTAATAATTGGTTTTGGAAAACCCTTTTCACCAAGAAGAATTAAGGTGTAACATTTGATAAAAACCTGACTTTTAAGATGTCCCAATAACATTTAAAGTCAGGATATACTACAGGTGACGTTGTGGGGAAAGGGGCGATAACTCCCTTATTCGGCTCGGATTCGTATAAAAAGTAATAACTTTTGCAACATTATCTAAAATAAGAAACATCCACTTTGGTACATTCTCAACTTTAAAATAATAAAAATTATAAACTGGGTAGTATTTAGTAGTAGTCAAAGAACACACAAGTAAAAGTTTACTGAGAGAAAAATAAACACACATAATTTAAAAGGGAACACACATACCTTCGAAACCAATTCTGCCTTAAACTGATAATAATTCACTTGGCAATTTATCATTCATGTTTAGTAAAAGTGAAAGGCGGACGCCGAAAACATAACGCCATGTTTACAAGTCCGCACATGATGGTAATGCAGTACTATTTTTTCTCGCCCAAAATAAACTGCATAGCTATGTAATCTGAGCGCTTTTCACGTTTATGTAACGAAGTTCAAATGTGAAGCTCTCATTTCCAAATATTTAATTATAAAACGTTCTTTTGAGGAATCTATTTCAAACTCATAACTAGTTTCACTTACGAAAGTTCATTGATTGATCAATTGTCAATTTTAATTTAGGTTGGTAACTGGTAACGTGATAGGAGCATCAATTTTTCATTTTACCTTCACCCAATTTCCTGTAGAACTACAAGGATCGTGTATTTGGTTTCTGACATTTCTTTCATACATTTTTTAAATTAATTCATTAGGTACTTGTACAGGTATTCAATTGCTATGACCACATACATAACGCGAACTCCTAATTTTTTTATCGGTTTTTGCAGTAAAAATTAAATAATGCTGTTTAGATAGTAGATTATAAAACTTAACAAAGAGTTGCTATTATTTTTATTTCACTTTAATTTGTTTAAATTTAGGTTTATCGATACAAAATTACGTGCATCTAAATACACAAAGGATAATTACTTACGCAAAAATAATTGAAACAGTGATTAGCAAAAATTAAATATACCTATTTGTGAACATTATATGAGAGTAAACTTTTATAATATTGACAAAACATTAATTTTGTGTCATCCAAGTTTTTTACATTGAAAGTGTTAAGTAAGTGTTGGTTCACTATTCTTAAAATTTAACTTTTTCGATAGCTCTAAAATTAAAATACACAATAACATATAAC
The DNA here is from genome assembly GCA_964006375.1 of Tillus elongatus. Lineage (NCBI taxonomy): Eukaryota > Metazoa > Arthropoda > Insecta > Coleoptera > Cleridae > Tillus > Tillus elongatus. The sequence continues at coordinate 178,609,864 of OZ023264.1, read as the reverse complement.
CGAAAAATATCAACACCTATTTTTCTTAAACGGTTAAACTACAAACCAAGATAATTTACAAACGTTTGTCATTTGCTTCAGAGTTACTGATTTCGAAAATTACCAGGAAAAAGAGCAATGTACAAAAGAGTAAATCAATTAGTAAAAATGTATGAAACTTATCTTATAATAATTATAAGCTTTCTAACCACAGAAAAAGGATTGGGTGCGTACAAACGCATCTTGTTTAAAAGCATAACTAATTAAAAGTAAATGTAATATGTTATAGGTACTAGGCATGATATATTGACTTAGAAGAGATATGATATTGCGCATATGCCCCGCCCCCTCCTATGACATCACGCGGTGAGTAACGTTATATAAGTCCAACTACACACTTAAAACAAAGTCATTCGCAATCAAAAAGTTTCTATACGTCAGTTTATTGCGGTTGAAGTTACGCCTACCTATATTGTCTTTTTCAGATAATATAGAACGCAGCACTAAATTTAATCTTTTTCATTTTTATTACTTCCAACTGTATGCACTTAAATATAATAAAATACGTAATTTGTTAAGAGGTTGTGATGAAACGTCAAACCCCACTGCACGATAACGTATTATTGTTGCATTGGACTCACCACTTGACACCATGCGCGTGACAGGTCTAAAAATAGGTAGTCGGAATATCATATCTCTCGTTATTTGTATCATGGGTACTAGGTATAGTATCAAATCTTTTTCAACTTATCAGTTTTTTTTTGAGACAGGAACATTGAGGATTTTTTTTCGGGCGTGGTCGACATGGGGCGCCATGTTAAGTGTTTGTCGAGGAAAACCCCGAGGTATTTGGCGGAATCTTGCCAGGGAATTAGACGGTTGTCTAATGAAACGTGTTCGTGAGGTGTGTGTCTCCTCTTGGAAAATAGGACAGCTGAACATTTATCGGGGTTTATGGCTAGAAGGGATTTCCTATACCATGATTGCAGCTCGACTACGGCGGTCTGTAGTCGTTCGGTTATTATCCTCGGCTGAATGGAGCTGCTGAGGATGGTAGTGTCGTCTGCGTACAGTGCGTATGTCACGTTTAGGGGGGCTGTCGGAATGTCTGCGACAAATATATTGTACAGCAGAGGGGAGATAGCAGAACCCTGCGGGAGACCAGCCGTGGCTGGGTACGTTATAGATCTGGCTCCCAGATGTTTGACCTGTTACTTCCTCTGTTGTTGGTATGGCCTGATTATCAGAATCAGAGGGAGAGGATAATTAATTGATAGAAGTTTGTTTAGGAGGCCCGCATGTCTTAACTTATCAGTCTCATAAAATGTGTTAGTAGACCATATAACTTACTCCTGTGTAGTGACTTCTCTAATTAGTTAATAATTTGTACACTAGAGAGCAGGAGCATTTTAATTTATTCAATGACTAAGAGTTTTTTTGGTTTTAAATTTATTATTATCTGGAATTAGAGTTTCGATAATTACTATTATTATTATTACATGTCATTAATGTCAATGTCAAAATGACAACCAAATAATCAAAAGCAAACGTCAAAACGTTACTTCATCTAGACAAAATAAGGTTAGGTTTAAGAAAAAATCTATTTTTTATTTTCTAAACAACTAAACAATAAAAACGTAACTTATTTTTTATACAAATGTCGGAAAAAGATTATGCACCGTTAAGTGCGGCATGTGTTCGAGCATTACACGACAAAATGTATGATAAGCGAAAAACAGCAGCATTTGAGATAGAAAAGTAAGTTTTTTATTTCTAGTTACGCCCTACAAATTACAGTGCAATAATAAGGCTTCTTTAATTCCAGAATGGTAAAAGAGTTTGCCTCCGTAAATAATACTGGCCAAATAAAGCGCTTATTAAAAGTATTAGGACAAGACTTTGCAATTTCTGCAAATGCCCATGCCCGAAAAGGTGGTTTAATAGGACTTGCTGCTGTTGCCATAGCTTTGGGAAAAGTCTGTATTGTTTGTTTATTTTTGATTTATTTTATGTAGATTCCATTATTTTAGGATACTGGTATTTACACAGACGAACTTGTAAAACCAATTTTAGGATGTCTTTCTGATCAAGATTTGCGTGTCAGATATTATGCTTGTGAGTCCCTGTATAATGTAGTTAAAGTATCTAGAGGAGCTGTCTTACCCCACTTTCCTTCTATATTTAATGCCTTGAGTAAAATTGCTACAGATCCTGATCAAAATGTAAAAAGTGCTTCAGAACTTTTGGATAGGTTGTTGAAGGTAAGATAATACATTTTGTGATTAAATGATTTGAATTCTTAAAAATAACATTTCAGGATATTGTCACAGAAAGTTCTAATTTTGATTTGGAGGGTTTTATGCCACTGATAAGAGAAAGAATTTATACGAAGAGCCCCTTTGGCCGCCAGTTTGTGATATCGTGGATTTCTGTACTTGACATGGTACCTGACATCGACTTGATAGCACACTTACCTGATATTCTGGATGGTTTATTTAAGATATTGGATGATCCTAATTTAGAAGTAAAGAAAAGTTGTGAGTCAGCATTGGGGGAGTTTTTAAGAAGCATAAAAAGTGATCCTTCAAGAGTTCATTTTGGTGCAATGATCAACATCCTAATAAATCATGCTCAAGAAAAGAATGATGACTTAGTTCAAGTAAGTTGTATTTTTTCTATTTTTGTCACGGTAATCCTGTGTTTAAAGTGCCTCTTTAGTAAACATACAATTCGGGCAAAATCGGAATGTGAACTGGACACGGGACGATGTGCACTGTTGCCAGATGAGTATAAGCAAGGGTCATTTTAAATATAGAAGGCAATTAAGGGGTGAACAAATGTTTTCATAATGTAAATAAATGATAGTATTGTGTCATGTACATAGATCGATATTTGACATATTTTGCGGAAAGCAGTAGGAAAACGGAAATGTAAACAGTTAATTTTCAGCAATTGTGGTCTAGGGGGAAAAACGTGATATAGAAGGAAATCAAGGGGTGAACAAATGTTTTTATAATTTTAATAAATTAAAATATGGCGTCATCTACATAAATCGATATTTGACATATTTTGCGGAAAGCAGTAGGAAAACGGAAATGTAAACAGTTAATTTTCAGCCTCAGGGGGAAAAACGTGTGCCTCTCCTCCCTTTTTTGGTACATCAGTAACATCAACAGAAGTTGTGCCATTGTGATTGAGCAAGGTAATCTGCACGTTCCACCATCCCCAGGGGGCGTAAAGCCGTCGGTCCCGTGCCCATGCGATGTTGGGCACGTTAAAGACCCAATACCGTTTGCTATTAGCATATACAGTTGTATTTATCATCGGCAATTCACAACGGAAATTTCTTCATTGACTTTACTAAAGTGTCATTCATTCGCCTCACTGTCCGGGAAATTTGGGTCTTTAACGCGCCCAACATCGCATGGGTACGGGATCGACGGCTTTACGCCCCCTGAGAATGGTGGAACGTGCAGATTACCTTGCTCAATTACAATGGCACAACCTCTGTTGATGTTACTGATGTACCAGAAACTCTGGACGCAGCAAGTGCGTTATGGTAGTGAATTTTCATTAAAATGTTTTTATTGCAAATATGTGTGTTTTCTTTTTAAAAAAGCAGGCATCAATTTTGGTTACCAGTATAACCTATATAGTAAAAACAATGTGCCATGTTTCATAAAAATAACTTTATTGTGTGAAAATGTACAAAAATTTCCAAAAGTAAACTTAAAGTGTTCCCGGAAAAACTCGTTTCTTGGTCAACCTTATAGATTAATAGCAAATTGGGCTATTCAAATATGAAGCATTTGATCAAAATTCGCTACCATAACGCACTTGCTGCATCCAGAATTTCGTTTCTTACAAACATGCATTATATTTCGATGGAAAATGCAAAAATGCAATAACATAAGGCGTGTTTGATTAAAAAAAAAAAAAAAATTTGTATCACCAACGACTTATGGGCCAGCCTGTGATTGTAGAAATATTTTTTTAAGATGTAGCTTAAGACCCCCTATGATTAATATATACAAATTTTTTTCATATCTTGTATTGATTTTTTACGAAAATTCGACAAAAATTATATACCATTAAACGATATACTCTATAGCTAAGACTACTGCCAAGCATCAGAGAAAGGGTCTATTTGAAATGAATTTTCTGGAAACATTTTAGTAAAATGAAGGACAATGACGGTTGAAACTAAGACTTCAGGGTTTGTGAAACATCCTTCTTGAGACATTTGATTTCCATAGCCCGTATTAGATTCAAGTTATTTGCCTAAATGTTGCCGATTTTGACATTTTAAATCGCAATTTTGACGTTTTGAGGAAAACCCCAATTTATTTTTCTTTAAATGCCTATAACTTTTTTGTCTTTTGACCTACATAGCTAAACTTGGTAGCTAACTTACCTATAAGGATCTAAACCCGCGTACTAAATTTGGTTGCCCTTACTTTGTTAATTCCGGAGATATGAATTTTTTTCAAAAGAAAACACAAAATTTTCCGGGAAAACCAGGCAGATTTTCCTGGCTAACCAACTCATCCAAGCCATTTGCAAAAGGAAGTTATTTACCAAATTTAATCAAAATCGGCCCATTATTTTTTGAGTTATCGGTGTGATACATATATATATATATATATATATATATATATATATATATATATATATATATATATATATATATATAAATTGAAACTGACCCCGGATATGTATTCTGGGGGGCCTAATTAGCGCTCATTTGAAGAAATTTTTTCAAAATTCAAAAGTCGAGATCTCCTCATTAGTGGATTTTTTTTAGGAAAATTCACTAAAAAGGGAGGAGAGGCACACATTTTTCCCCCTGAGGCTGAAAATTAACTGTTTACATTTCCGTTTTCCTACTGCTTTCCGCAAAATATGTCAAATATCGATCTGTGTACATGACGCAATACTATCATTTATTTACATTATGAAAACATTTGTTCACCCCTTGATTGCCTGCTATATTTAAAATGACCCTTGCTTATACTCATCTGGCAACAGTGCACATCGTCCCGCGGCCAGTTCACGTTCTGATTTCGCCCGAATTGTATGTTTACTAAAGAGGCACTTTAAACATAGGATTACCTTTGTCACATTTTTTAGCTGTAAAATGTATTATAAAAAGCCATAATAAAACACAAACACAAGAAATTTTAAACCAGTGAAACACCCTTTTTTTAAATTAACTGTTGAACTTTTTGTTTGTTTTCTTTTTCAAGTTTACTGCAATTACTTGGATAAAGGAGTTTGTACAGTTATCTGGACCTGCAATGTTGCCCTATATGTCCGGCATTTTCACAGCAGTCCTTCCATGTTTGGCATATGACACCGATGCACGCAGAAGTATCCTTAATTTTTTATTATTTTTTATTATCTCTTAAATATTTCCATAACTTATTTTTACGTGTTGATAAGTTTTGCACAAATTTTCAATTTTTATTTTCTCATTGCTTTACAGTTTTAGTTTACTCAAATGTTTCATTGCAACTTATTTATAAAAAAAGTATTAACGAAATTAGTCTTTATAATTAATTCTTTGTCACAGAAAATTTTATTTAGGGTAGGTTTGATGATGAGTTGGCTATTTGATTCCCTCCACTGCACCCTTAGGTCTATTGAAATCACTCAACATCTAAAGTTTGCAACTTATTTTTGGTAAAATTTGTTAAAAATTCTGATAATTGAGGGTGTAAATATTTTTAGTGATGCAAATTTAAGACACACACACACACACACACACACACACACACACACACACACACACACACACACATACATTCGCACGCGAGTGCTCACACATACACACACACACACATAATCATCATCCCCATCCATTTTCGTAAGTGTGTATCATCAACAACGAAAAAAAAAACAGCAAATCTAAAAAAGATACGAACCATCACATACCCCATTCCAGGAGTAAATATATAAAGTACTTACTCACATTAGCTTCAAACTTTTCCTTCTAGTAAGTTGTTACACTGACTGCTGTATCCTGTATGCCAAAGCCAAATGCATAAATCAGCCCTCCACAAATAACTGATGCAAAATTGTTTATAGAACGCTGCTCAGGTTCAACAGGAACTTAAAAAAATATATACGAACCATCACATACACTATTTCAGCAGTTTAAGTAGGGTTAGGTGGTTAGGTATGAATGTGAGTGAGCCATACCGGTCCCTCCACTGCGACCATAAGGTCTATTGTGGCTCACGCCTAATAGTCTATATTTAGCCCAACAAAGCCAGCCTCCTGCAGAGGTCGATAATCTTTGTGGGCGAAAGTTGATCCAGATCCTCCGGAGCAAGCTTTGTCTTGCAAAAGAGCAGGTATCTAGTCCTGTCCGCTGCCGGACAGGAACACAGTGCTCTGCTGTCTCGTCACTCTCCATACACAGCCGGCACTCAGTTTCCTGACCGACTCCAATTCGGTGCATGTGGTGACGCAAGCGGCAGTGTCCTGTATACAGGCCGACTAGAGTACTCAGTTGTTGTCTGTTTAGCTCTAGAAGTTTTTTAGACCTTGACTCTAACAGGCTATTTATGAAGGCCTTAGAGTGAGCTAATCCTGGCAGATTTTGCCATTGCTGGATTGTCATTCTTTCTGTCCAGGTCTTTAAGGTGCGCTTCGCTGTGCACGATGATATCCCCAGTACAGGTTCTGGTCTGATAAAGTCCTCCTGGGCACCACTCCTGGCAAGCGTGTCGGCCGCAACATTGCCATCATGGTCGGAGTGACCCGGTATCCAGACCAGCGACACCTCATTACAGCTGCCCAGTTCGTTGAGGGCAGATTTACAACTACATACCGTTTTTGAATTACACCGGTAGGAACCAAGAGCCTTTATTGCAGCTTGGCTGTCTGTATATATCTTTATCGATTTGTGTGTGCACTGGTTTTCTATACCTACACACATCTCGATGGCATACACTTCTGCCTGGTGTATTGTTGCATACTTGCCGAGGCTAGTTGATAGTCTAGCATCGGTGTTGCCCCCATATGCGCCGGCTCCTACTCCCATATTGGTTTTGGAGCCGTCAGCATACCAGCAGAGATCAGCTCTCAATAGGGTCGTTTGATTTCGTTCCCAGTCCTCCCTTGCAGTTTAAGTAACTCACATTAGCTTTAAACTCTTCTTTCTTGTTAGTTGTTATGCTGACAACTCTATACTAAGTGTATAAAACGGTGCTTTGCACACTACTGACGTAAAATTGCGTATACTGGATCAGTTGTTGCGCTCCGTCGGTGAATTTCTATGTTACTGAAACGCGATCAGTGATCAGCAAACTGCACATACCCACATTATTCACAAACCACGCGGACGTGATCTTTTTCCAATAATATAAAAAATTGAAATATCGCATGGATAGGCCTTTAAAAATAATATATTTACTACTAATACTCTTAAATTAAAAATATACAAATTTTGGGACTAAATCGGTTGTTTTTCAGGATGAGATTTCGGGATTGAAAAATGTCCGGCTCCCGGGATTGGAACCCTTAGTTCATCCAACAGAAATTCCTTTAAACACAATATAATAAAATTAAAGTAAATGAATTAAATAAAAGACTGACTGCAGCAGGTGCGTTATGGTAGCGAATAATGCAAACCTACGTACCAAATTTGTTTTCCATAGCCTTGTTATTTTTGGAGATATACATTTTTTTGGAAGCATTTTCCTGGCCAACAGATCTCCCTATTAGTGAATCTTTTCTAAGAAAATTCACTAAAATTGCAAATTAAAGTACACACTGTCGTTCTGTCATACATATTAAGAGCATACTCCTGCCTTTTTTAAATATTCCTTTCAAGCTGTGGGTATCCATCTGGCAAATTTAGCTGGAGCCACTCTTCTGCAGTATCAGACTACTTTAGATAATCAGTAGATTACTATGATTTAGATTTCATATTATGAAAAAAATAATTTTCTACTTAATCTACAGTATTACATATAATACATATTCTACGTTATTTTCTATGCACATAAAAATAATTTCCTACACGTAATGACCTAACCCTGCTGTTTTTGTCTTCTGTACCCGGTTTCTCTGCTTGATGATGCTATTAGGCAGCGAAACCGGTTAGAGAAGAGGAAAAAAAAACATTTGTAAAGTCAGAGTAGGCTCTACATCTGTATTGAGATCAATTTTTATTAATCCTGCATTCACATACTGCAAATGTAATTTAAATTTAATTAACTTGATTAAAATAATACTTTTTTTTTAGTTTGCAATAATGCACTTGAGTTAAACATTCTAAATTCTATGCTCTTTAATTTTATTTAAATTCAAATATTTTGTTGTAGTAATTTATTAAACTTTTTTTCTTCTTTATTTTGGTTTGCAATTTTAAGTTTGACTTTTTTTTCTCCTTAACACAGTGACAGACATAAAGGAAACTGCGACTGCAGTCAACTTTACACTTATGAAACTGGTGGCCCTCCAGGATGAAGTGGAAAGTGGTGAAACAGAAGAAATACGTCCTACAGGAGGAGGTATGTGTAAAAAAAAACATGTTTTGTTATATCTGTAATACGATTGTGACTTTTTATCTGTTTTTTTTTTAGTAGGTGTCGATCCAGAAGCTAAAATGGATTTATCTTCAGTTGTTGAAGTTTTGACACAGAATATTAATCATAACTCTATTCAAACAAAAGTAGCAGTATTAAGGTGGATTCACCATTTATACATAAAAATACCTTGTAACGTAAGTTTTTTAAATTAAAATATTTTCATAATTTAAAACATTTCATTTTAAGCTAAATCAATACATTGTGGAGCGCAAGAACGATGCAAGAAAAAAGGCCAGACTTAAAAAGGTCAAGGCTCACAAAACGCTTCTACACAATCCCAGTCAAGAAAACTGTCAAGCATTTAACGACGCAAGAAACTGCTATGTCCGCATTCTTTCTGAGGCAAAAAACTCGTTTAATAACCACATCAAAAACAAAGTCCTCTCAAGCACCAACGGCGGCAAACCCTTCTGGACTCTTGCTAAATCTATTGGGATAAATTTCTGCAAGAGCACTTTCCACCTTTTGTTTCAGGGGATGAAATTGTTTCTACCGCCCTGGGCAAGGCTGAACTTTTTGCCTCGTTGTTCGCCGGAAACTCTACTCTCAACCCATCTCCAAATATTCAACCACCAACAGTCTTCAATGAATTAAATGACGGATATAATTTTCAAATCTAAAAAGGTACGAACGATGCTCTCTTCTCTTAATACCAGGAAAGCCCCTGGCCTTGATGAGATCCCAGCAATTGTTCTGCAAAAATGCGCACCAGAACTTGCCCCTGTCCTGACTCGTCTGTTTCAGACATATTTCAATATAGACATATTCGCTAGTAATTGGAAAACTGCTCGAGTACAACCCGTCCCCAAGAATAGATCCAAAGCGCTTCCTAGCAACTACAGGCCTATTTCTCTCCTTTCAGTCGTCTCTAAAGTGATGGAAAAGTATATAAACACTGAATTACTAAAATTTCATGAAAAAACAAAGTTTAATCCATGACAGGCAGTATGGATTCCGTTAGCACAGATCAACTGCTGACCTGCTTTCCTTTGTCATCCATTCTTGGAACAAGTCTATGGAACTACATGGTGAATCCCAGATTGTCGCTCTAGACATATCCAAAGCATTCGACCAGGTGTGGCACAGAGCACTGGTTCAGCTTTAGCCCCTACTTTGTTTCTTCTCCACATCAATGACCTCCTCTCTAGCACATCCAACCCAGTTCACAGTTATGCGGACGACAGCACCCTCCACTCAAATATACGATATTCTAAGCCTGTCGCTTTAGGCCAATTAGATGAGGATCACAGACTCATGGAGGGTTCTGTCTCTGTGGATCTCCAAAAAATATTAGATTGGGGAAGTATAAATCTTGTACAATTCAACTCCACCAAATCACAGTCTTGCTTTCTATCTCATAAGAGATATACCAGCCCTAGACCCATCACAACGAACAACCAAGTTATTCAAAGTAATTGTCCTTTTCACTTGTTGGCATTTCTGTGGATCGAAATCTCAATTGGCACCAACATGTCACATCAATTGCAGAAGTGGCTGCTAAGAAATTAGGTTTCCTTTTCCGGGCTCGGAAATACTTTTCACTCTATACCTTATATACTTTACAAATAAGGCCAAACCTCGAATACCGCTCCCACATCTGGGGTGCCACTGCCGCTTCTACACTCGCTATCCTGGACTCCATTCAGAAGAGAGCTATCGCCAATAAAATGTATGGCCAATATTTCAGACACTTCTTTGGGGTCAGTTATAAGACGTTCTTCGATTTTTAAGACAATATTTTTCCCTGTGCATGAACTACCCCTATTCAGTGCCTTATTCACCAAGTTCCATGTAGATTTTGTTACATTTTTATAAGAAAAAATTTTTGTTTGATAGTAGTCTCTTTTCACTTTGTTGATTTCACCCTTATAGTCCTTTTTTAATTTATTGTATCTCTCTGTTAAGCCATCTGGGTTTCCAAGTTGTCTCAACAACAAGTTTTTTTCCTCTGTAGTGCCCGTCTGTGATTACTGCCCCGGTAGCACCTCAGCCTGTGGCTTATTGTGCACCTTAACAACTAGTGCATGTCAATCAATTCATTTTTCCTATTCTTTAGTCTCTCAGAAAACCAGACGATTCTGCCCAACTGTTTGTCACCATAACCACTCTTATACGATTTGTACGGATAACGCATGTCCACCAGATACCTCATTCGATTAATGAAATTAGTAATTACAAAGAGAACTAATACTTATAGAATGCAATGACTTATTTATTTATTTTATATATATTTTTAAACCAAAAAGCTCCCATGGAGCCACAACGGTATTACAATATATACAAGGTGAGAAAGACAAATGCCAATCTAAAGTGATTTCTATTAGTAACTCCTAAAGGTATCTTATTCTACAGTATACATGGGTATCTTAAGTTTAGATTAGTAGTGATTACAAGGCAAATAACAAACAACAATACACCACAGAAACAGCATCACAGTCTTTTATTCATATAGTAGTTTTTCACTACATCACAGAAGGCTCTTTATATGCTTTATGGTTTTTGTTTTGGATGGAAGTTCATTAAACCAGATTGCTGCTTGATGAGTTATCTTTCTTCTACCCATGTTTTTGGCTCCTGGCAAAAGATGTATATGCTGATTCGTCCTGGTTTTATAATCATGTATGTTACAATTATATTGGAGGTTCGAGACAGTATTATCGATTATATTATTTTATATATTATTTTAATCCTGTCTTGTTGTATAATTTCGTTGACAGTTAGGATTTTGAGGTCGTTATATAACGTTACTGTACTCTGCCTGATGTTTTTTTGAAAAAGAGTCTTAACTCTCCTATTTTGTGCAACTTGAAGCCTCTCCAGAATAGTTTTATTCGTTTGTCCCCAGAAAGCAGCCATGTAGATTAAGTGTGAGTGTACATATGAGTAGTAGATTTTGTACTTTGTTTCCAGACATAGATATTTTTCATTTCGATAAATATGATATGTAAATGTGTTAAGTTTCCTGATAATATTGTCAATATGGTTCGAGTAGTTAAGTTTATAGTCTATTGTAATTATTATTATTATGTATTATTATTTATTGGTAAAAATCATACAGTATGCCAATTAAAGGTGTGCGAACCCATGTTTTGTTCGAACCGAACTATAAACGAAGCCAAGCAAATATGTTGCCTCGAACTTCGAACCTCTGAAATAGTATGTCTAAGGTTCACAGTCGAACTTCGAACTTATTAGAAATTCAAAATCGAACATCGAACTACCCAAAATTCTTCAGTGTTCATATATCATCCTTAAATACAAAATTTAGGAATATTGTAACATACAATATTTGATATGTAAAAGATTCCCACTCTTTTTACAAAAAGGAAGGGTTCGACAAATTTGCAGGTTGATTGGGTGAAAATGCCTTCCGGTGCTGATCGTTGTGGAGATGGGCCAATGTTAAATCAAAACCACAAAAACAGAAAATATTTTAAACTTTTTTAGATTTCTAGATCTATAGATAAGCTCACTTATAAATATGTTGTTGTTTGGTATTGACTAGGCAGTTTTAGGAAAGAGATTGAGAGGGTTCAAAGTGAGCATGATAGGTATATAACAATAAAAATTTTAAAAAGTAGGAAACCGACTTCATTAAGAATAACTCAAAAACTACTGGTCAGTTCTTCATCAAATTTATATGGCACCACATGAGAAGCACCAGCTTTCAAATAAAAAAAAAGAATCATCACAATCGGTTTACCTAGAAAAAAGTTCTGAGGTAACACAGATATAAGAAAAATGCAGTCGAATTGAGAACCTCCTCCTTTTTTGAAAAAAATAACCACTGTCTGCTGATTGTGAAAATGTAACTGTTTTGGCTCACTGTGAAATAAAGCATGTTGAAACCAATGTTTTCCAAAGGCAATCTGCAATTATCCGCAAATTCTGAAAATTTACGTTACCGATCGCCTTCGAACACTGCCATCATAATGTTGTTACTGAAAAGGGTGTTTGGAGGCTAGGATATATAAGAAAAATATTTCTGTGATTGCTAAATGGCTCCGTTGTGTCTCAATGTGGCCCACCTACTATCAAAAATATGCACGAGTGAAATCTCCTGAAATTACGCTATCGACTCAATGAGACCGATAACGAGTTTAAAGCGTCGCTACAAACCTCGGTGGTTCAGGGGTAAGAACGTGTGCCTCTGAACCGAAGGGTACTGGATTCGATCCCGTTAACATCAACCGAGGTTCTGGCATTGTATTTGAGCAAGTTGAATGTCTGCACATTCCGCCCTTCGGAGGGGGCGTAAAGCCGTCGGTCCCGTGTCCATGCGATGTTGGGCACGTTAAAGATTCCTACCCTCCTTACAGAAAGGCAGGGGTTCAGCAAAATTTCCAGGATAGTGAGGTTAAACTGCTCCCTGGCGTCGGTGATTGGCCATAGTAGCGGAAATAGGCCGACGTTAAAAAAAAAACAAAAAAACAAAGCGTCGCTACCGAGTTAAAGGGGCCGCAACTTCGCTACCTTTGGCAACATTCAATGTCTGTAAAGTTAAAATTCGAAGTATTTTTGACAAACGAAGTTCGAACTATTTTGAAGAATTGCATATTTCGAACTTCGAACTACTTCAACATCGCTAGTGCGAACATATTTTCGAACCGAAGGTTCGGTTCGAGTTCGGGTTCAGTTCGAAATTTCGAAGCTTCGCACACATCTAATGCCAATACAATAAGTCTACGACTTGTGCTGTACACTTGCATAATTTTACAAGTTATATCTAAAGAAATGTGACAATTATACACCAAATTCAGCAAACTTCAAATTTTGACAAACCAGGAAAAAATAATTCTCTTCACTTTCATTTCTTCAATCTAATATTTCACCCATTGCCTTCATTTATGATAGATCTGAACCACTTCAATACACCATCTCAACTATAACTCAGTCTCCACATACCATATTTTCCCAAAATTATCAATTTTGTATAAGACCAAAACTAACATTAAACGTCATATTACAAATAGTTAGTTTCAATTAGATTCTTCACAGATAGTTTTAGTTGATATATGTTGTTATCTGAGTTATTAAAGAATACAAACTTACATTTTTCTACATCGAGTCTTATTTTATTGGTGTTAGTCCACTTTTCAATTACTTGGAGATCCATCTGAGCTTTATTAATTACTTCTGTTTTGCTATCACCGACATAGAGAATCGTCGTGTCATCTGCATATAACACCAGTAAACCACTTATTTCACATTTACTGAGGTCGTTTATAAATATTACAAACAACAGAGGGCCAATTATAGAACCTTGTGGAACACCTGTCACCACTTCAGTTTTTTCACTCGCCGCCCCTTCTATAACAGTGTGTCTCTTGAAACATAAATATGCTAAAGGCGTGTATGGATTATAGAACAAACATTTTTTATTAATTGTTCCTTTTTATTGTTTTATTAAAATGTGTGTTGTAATGTGAATAATTAAGGAGTGTTAGGTGACAAATATGAAAAAAATTACATGGTATTAAATTTTTTATTTAGCTTACATAACATTCTGTATTTTCAGATGGCAGAACACATAGATGTATTATTTCCTGCCCTACAACGTACTTTGTCAGATGAGGCTGATCAAGTAGTCCAGCAATGTCTTGTTGTCATTGCAGAGGTTATTTCTAAGCCATCAAGTCCATCCAGTTCTGGTATGTTATTATTTTACATGATAAGAATCTTCTAATTAGCACTGTTTATGTTCCGTAGCTCATAGTGATGGGAAAATTGCAACTAGAACAACCAGCCAGTATTACAATAAATTTATTGTTAGTCTGTTAAACTCGTTTAGTATAGATACAAGACTTTTAGATGAGAAAGGATCATTTATAATCAGGTAGAGGTGGTATTTATAAATTCTTTAAAGTAAATGGGTTTTATATACCTGTTGGTAAATAAAATGTAGTAACGTATATTCATTTAAATAAACATGACAAAACAAATACTTTTCACCAGCTAATCTCTATACCTTATATACTTCACAAATAAGACCAAATCTCGAATACTGCTCCCACATCTGTGGTGCTGCTGCCGCTTCTACACTCTATATCCTGGACTCCATTCAGAAGAGAGCTATACGTCTCATCGGTGACCCTACGCTCACCCAAAGGCTGCCATCCCTTGCCCACCGACGTGCCATTGGTGACATCTCTCTCTCTTTTATAGATATCTGCACGGGCACTGCTCAGAGGAGCTTTCTTTCATGGTTCCTCCACCTGCTGCCCCCAACAGATCTACCAGGGGAACAGAGCGAATGCACCCTTTTACTGTCCAGGTCGCCAGACATAGAACCTCTTGTTATGCCCGCTCTTTTGTCCCGAGGACTTCCAAGTTGTGGAATTCCTTGCCGGCACACGTTTTTCCTTCTCCCCCGAACCTCCAAACCTTCAAGTCCAGAATCAACAAGTTGCCTCTTTCCTCCTTGTCGACACCCACGGTACGATAGTATTTAGGCTGTGAGCCCTTGTGGTGTGTTGTTGAAATTAGAAAACAAATAAAAATATTTAAGGAATGATACACTACTCCTTTATACATATATATCTACAATCACAGGAAACGAATTCCCTTTTTAATACTAAACACTGTCTATACCGACTTTTCCAAGGCCTTTGACAGAGTGAACCATAACCTCTTAATCCATAAGCTACATATGTTGGGTGTTGGCGATCCACTTCTCAGCTGGATAGGTAGTTACCTTTCTGACAGATATCAGGTGGTGCGGATAGGGAATTTTATGTCCAATGGGATAAGAGTTTGGTCTGGCATGCCACATGGTTCTCACTTGGGGCCTTTGCTATTTAATATCTTCATTAATGATATTCATGAGTGTTTCTCTCATTGTAGATTTTTATTGTTTGCTGATGATCTAAAATTATTTTCCAGTATCACAAGTCCTTCAGACTTTTTTAAGATTCAGTACGACATTGACAACTTAATAAGCTGGTGTCTTAACAATGGGATGGAACTCAATCCATCTAAATGCCAATCAATTTCTTTTTATAGAGGAAGGAACAGACTTGAACATACCTATTACATCAAGGGTGTACCATTGAAGTCTGTTGAATTAGTTAGGGATTTGGGTGTTACATTTGATTCATCTTTTTCATTTATTCCTCATGTTTCTAATGTGATTTCTAAGTCTCTGAAGTTGCTTGGCTTTATTAAAAGATGTACCTCTGATTACACCAACATCAGAGCTGTTAAAATTCTTTATTTTTCTCTTGTACGTCCTCATCTTGAATATGCCTCTTCTGTATGGTCTCCCTACTATACATGTCAGTCTTGAACAAGTACAGTGCAAGTTTTTAAAGTATCTTGCTTTCAAAAGCCACCATCATTATAGTAGTTTCGATGATTTACTAACGTATTTTAATATCATGCCTCTTGATGTTCAACGCAAACAAAAAAATTTAAAACTTTTTTACAATATAATTAACTTTGACGTATCTTGTCCTAACTTACTTTCTATGATCAACTTCTTTGTTCCACCAAGAGTAACTCGTTCAAAGAGTTCATTTCTTGTCGCTTTTCATCGTACCAACTACAGTCACAGCTCTTATTTAATAAGATGTTCAGTGTTGACCAACAAAAATTGTCTGATGAACTTGACTTTTTCACGAGAAAATCAGTTTTCTTAAAACAGCTGTCACTTTGTAAGTTTAGTTAATCGGTACTTAATATTTGTTCCTTATATTTTGCCTATATTGCCTATTTTAACTTGTAACCATTTTGTATGCTTTTATAAACTGCTTTATTATATGTATATGTTTTTTTGTACTTATCTAAAATGGGCTCCTGGCCCGTAAATAAATTAATAAAAATAAGTACATTTTCCATTGCATGGATAACTTCGTTAAAATTTAAATGAACACTTTTTATTGGTGTTAGCTTTTAAGCATAGTTAGTGGCATGATATGCATGAAATTTTAAATATATTCTTAAAAAAATGTAAACCATTAAATTTAGATTTGATTTTTGGTGTTTGGTTTTTATTAATTCTTGATTATTTTACTACTTAATTTGAATGTATCAATTTTCTAGGCAGTTGTGCGTTTTACTTAATGCCGAGGATATCTACAGAACAATGGCGGAAATATTGCTGAAGGAAACAAATCTAAAATTTGCAAGGTTAATGGTTGAACACCTAAGTATGATTTTATTGACATCATCTGAACTATTTGAATTAAGGAATAGGTTAAAAGAACTAAAAGACCAAGTAAGTTTTTATTTGACATTTGAATTCAATTTAATTTTATTTACTGTATATGGGGAAATCCCACTAAGTGGTACAATACAAGAAAAAGTACAAAACAAATCAAATATGCACACATGCAAATTTCCTCTTCAACCGGAGCATTTCTGTTGTCATGGATGGCCATTCCTCTAAACTGTATCCAATTATTGCGGGCGTTCCTCAAGGTTCAGCTTTAGCCCCTACTTTGTTTCTTCTCCACATCAATGACCTCCTCTCTAGCACATCCAACCCAGTTCACAGTTACGCGAACGACAGCACCCTCCACTCAAATATACAATATTCTAAGCCTGTTTCTTTAGCCCAATTAGATAAGGATCGCAGACTCATGGAGGGTTCTGTCTCCGTGGATCTCCAAAAAATATTAGACTGGGGAAGTAGAAATCTTGTACAATTCAACCCCACCAATTCACAGTCTTGCTTTCTTTCTCATAAGAAATACACCAGCCCTAGACCCATCACAATGAACAACCAAGTTATTCAAAGTAATAAGTCCTTTTCACTTGTTGGCATTTCTGTGGATCAAAATCTCAATTGGCACCAACATGTCACATCAAAAGCGGCTGCTAAGAAATTAGGTTTCCTCTTCCGGGCTCGCAAATACTTTTTACCAGCTAATCTCTATACCTTATATACTTCACAAATAAGGCCAAACCTCGAATACTGCTCCCACATCTGGGGTGCCGCTGCCGCTTCTACACTCGTTATCCTGGACTCAATTCAGAAGAGAGCTATACGTCTCATCGGTGACCCTACCCTCACCCAAAGGCTGTCATCCCTTGCCTCATGATTATTATTAGTATGTAAATTAATAATAACAATTTTTTCTTTGTTTTAGGAAAGTTGTGCTCTCTTCTCTCGTTTGTATGAAACCTGGTGTCACAACCCGATTGCTACAGTTGCTTTATGTTTACTTACACAAAATTACAAACATGCCTGTGACTTAATTAAATTATTGTATCCTTTTTATACAGTATTTTTATTATTCTAAGATAAAAAAATCAGTAAGTTACATGTCTTCATTAATAGTTCTATTCGTAGCTGTTATTTATGGTGTGAATCTGTAAGTTTTAAAGAAGTTTATATGTTAGCTGTTATTTAACAGTAGTTTTTTTTTCCTTAACGGTCTTATTATAGTGGCAACCTAGAAGTTACTGTAGATTTCCTTAACGAAATCGACAAGTTGGTACAACTTATTGAATCTCCAATTTTTGCATGTAAGTTTTGTACTTTTCTTGTTATTTTCAAATGACCCAGATGTTTTTGTTGTTGTAGATTTAAGATTAGAGCTACTTGATGTACCATGTGATATAAACTTAATAAGGGCCCTTTATGGTTTGTTAATGTTGTTACCGCAGACTGAAGCATTCCAAACATTAAGAACAAGATTAGATTGCATTCCAAGTTTACACTTGCATTGTGAAGAAGTGTAAGTATATATTTTATTACATACAGGCTTGGCTTTTCAGAAATGGATGTTTAGCACATGCAAGGCTTTTTTTATCACATGTATGATTTAAATTAACCCTAATTAAGTACTGGTATTTGTAGTATTACATATGACACCACAGTAAACATTATTAGACACTTGAATAGACAAAGTCCGCACTCTGACGTTTTATAGTATGACACCACAGTAGACATTATTAGACACTCGAATAGACAAAGTCCGCACTCTGACGTTTTATAGTCGTATACTTGTGTGGAGGGAGTTTGCACACACATGCAAAGGATATCATCCATAATTCGCCAAAAACCGATTTTTATACATTCAGGCGACAAAAATTGACATGCCATTTACGGACTGGAACCTGCAACCTCATAAACCGAACTCTGAAGCTTGATGACTCGGCCAGTTGGCGAACTCGACTACTTGGCTTGTAAAGATATTTATACCCTTATACTGTATAGCCCGTGATGTTTGGAAAACCTTTAGCTTTAGGGCGGGAGGTCAAATATCTGGGGGTGATCCTGGACTCCAAACTAACATGGGGGTCGCAAATAGAACGGGTTGTAAGGAAGGGAGTAGCGACCCTCTGGCAGCTGCGTCGAGTGATAGGGAGGACCTGGGGAGTTAATCCTCGGATCCTTCACTGGATCTACACTGTGATCGTCAGGCCGAGAATCCTCTATGGGGCGTCTGGTGGTGTGGTGTGAACCAAACTACCAGCAGAGAGCTGGCCAAACTCCAAAGGCTGGCAATCCTGGGTATCACAGGCGCTATGAGGACGACACCCTCAGCCGCGCTAGAGGTCCTGTTGATGCTGCCACCGCTTCCCATCTGTATCAGAAGGGAGGCTATGGCGTCGCATCTTAGAATGCGAGACGCAGGAAACTGGTGTGGAGAAGGAGCAGTAATAGGGCATGCAAGAGTCGCCAAGGAGGTGGAAAAGAAAATTCCGATTTCCGCCATAAAGGTGCGGGATGCCGAGGATGATATTAGGTTGACTAGGCCATACAGCCTCAGGATCCCCAGTAGGGAAATGAGGTTGAATTCCAGCCCGCAAGCCTGGTCTGTTTCACCGACGGATCGCAGCTGGAGGACCAACAATCCTCCAGGGAAGGAATATACATTGAGGGCCTGGGGGTGCACGAGAGCTATGCTCTAGGCGCTTATACCACGGCATTCGAAACAGAGGTGTACGTCATCCTGTCTGTGGCCAATAGACAGGATATGAAGAGGAGTCCCGAGTGGTGTGTGTACATCTGCTCGGATAGCCAGGCAGTCCTCCGGGCAGTCTGCGCGGCCAGAATCAGGTCTACACTAGCTAGGACAAAGGAGGTACAACTAGTGTGGGTTCCGGGACACTGTGGCGTAGGGGAATGAGGTGGTGAATAATCTTGCAAAGCTCGGTTCCCGGCAGCCGTTCTGTGGCCCAGAGCCGGCGATAGGTATAAGTAGGAAGACGGTCTCTGTCGCCTTAGACAGGTGGACCGAGGAAGTAATGAAGAGGCACTGGGGGTCGGTTGGTGGCTACAGGCAGGCGAGGGATAAAGCGAGATAAAGCTGTCTGGCTACTCGGAAGGAGTCGACCTATGCTTCACCACATCCTTGGGGTGCTAACAGGCCACTGCGCCCTTAGAAGACACCTCACATTGATAGGCGTAGAGAGGGATCCCATTTGTCAGGAATGCGGCGAGGATGAGGAAACGTCCTACCACTACCTGTGCGAATGCGAGGCTTTTGGGAGTCTTCGAGCAGAATTGTTTGGATTGAGGACTCTGCAGAGGAATCAGGTAAGTACTGTCCAATTGAAGATCATCACGACCTTCATCTCGAGGTCGAGGCGGTTTGGCGACGGAACCAAGGAAGAGTAGAGCATGGTTGATGAGGTTGGCAAAAAGGGCCCATGGTGGCCTACTTGCTTGGCGTTGGCCTCCCCACCACTGCTACTACTACTAGGCTGCATAGCCACACAGGTGATTGGCCATACTTGTAGAAAGAGAAAAGGATACATAACCATAATTTTAGTTGTATTATATTTAAAATCGTGTATAACTTCTACAAACGCCGACTCAAAACTTTATTTTATAAGGTGGCCAACAACCGAGTAAGATGATAATAATATTTATTAAATGAATACACTATTTAACATGAGTATACTATTGGCTAAAGCAGCATTTGAGAGCCAAAATAATGCCAAACTGTTATGGAATACATGTAAAAGTTTTAACGACAGTTATTTACAGCATACTGGATCTTTAAGGAATAAGTTTCCGCAGTTTGGCCTGTTCCCAGAAGAACTCAAGAGATTAAATGTAATTATGGCATATAAGGGTGACGATGTTGAGGTAATGTTAGACCTATTTCCATTTCGCCAACTCAGTTAAAAATATTTGAGTACATATTAAAGCAACGACTCCAAGGCTATTTGAAATCAAAAGGTTTTCTCAATGAAGCACCTCATGGCATTCAAAATTATAAATCAACAGTTAGAGTGCTTGTAAATACAGCAAATAAAGTAAGTGAATCGACTCTGGTAGTATGGCACAGTGCAAGTATTGTGATTTGCATGGCATACAGTATCACATGAAATACTGCTAAATTGGAACATTATGGTATTATGGATTTGCCATTGGGGCTGATGAAGTCATACCTTCCAACCGCTACCAAATATTGAAGCTAAATGAACAGTAGTCAAACTATCAGTCACAAACCTATGGTATACCTCAGGGTTAACTGCTGGTGCTTCTCCGATTCACTGTATATACAAATGATCTACTAGAAAATGTTTTATATGTCTCTATGCGGACGACACCTCATTTAATAACATTGGCAGAATTGAAGTTGAACTTAATGTAAGAAGTATCAGTATGCCAGAAGCAGAAGAATGGTTCAGTAGTGA
This sequence comes from Tillus elongatus, assembly GCA_964006375.1. Lineage (NCBI taxonomy): Eukaryota > Metazoa > Arthropoda > Insecta > Coleoptera > Cleridae > Tillus > Tillus elongatus. The sequence goes on along the minus strand of OZ023264.1, from coordinate 178,588,688 downwards.
TAGAATGTATTTTATATTTCAATAAATGTTGAAAAGCTATCATGAAAATTGTCAGTTAATCGAATTTTGTGGATGTGAGTGTATTTCTCAAAACCTGTTTTGTTCGCAGCACTGCAGAAACCAAAAAGTTACTAGACCACATAAAAAGTATAGATTACAAAAAAAATTGCAATTAAAAAGATATGTTATTACTTAGTTGAGAGTGAAACAAAATAAATCAAAAGTAAATTAAAAAGCTTTCATGAAAATTGTCAGTCAATCAGTAGCGGCAAGTGTGTTATGGTAGTGAATTTGTATTTAATGCTTCAAATTTGAATAACTCAAGTTTCTACAAACTTAGAAAGTTGAATTTTGGTGTATAGTAAGGTCTCACCCAGCGCAATATATCCACCAAATTTCATTAAAATAACTTTGTAATTTTCGGGGAAAAAAATTTTTTTCAAAAGAAAACTCAAAATTTGAATAACTCAATTTTATAAAAATGTGGAAAGTTGAGTTTTAGTGTGTAGTAAGGTCTTTTACAAGGCAACATATCCACCAAATTTCATTTAAATAGCTTTGTAATTTTCGGAGAAAAAGATTTTTTTTTTGAAAGAAAACTCAAAATTTTTCCGGAAAATCTTTTCCGATTTTCCTGACTAACGAACTCATCCAAGCCTTTAATAAAAGAAAGGCACCTGCCGAGTTTCATCGAAATCGGTTGCTTATTTTTTGAGTTACCGTTTGGATACATACATACATATGTGTATATATATATATATATATATATATATATATATATATATATATATATATATATATATATATATATATATATATATATATATATATATATATATATATATATATATATATATATATATATATATATATATATATATATATATATATATAGTATTCAGTTTTAGTGACGGTAATAGTGTTATTAACTCAAAAAGTTGTGGAAAAGCCGTCAGTGGCAAAATAAAACTCTTTATTAATAAGTAGAGCTTTCGGAAACATTTAATGCATTCTCAAGGATATAACGTGAGTTTTACTAAACTAATTATTCAATAACAAACATGAAAAAAACCTTTTTATAAATTTGAGTGAAGTCGAAAAGGTGCTTATTGAATAATTAGTTTAGTAAAACTCACGTTATATCCTTGAGAATGGAATAAATTTTTCCGAAAGCTCGGCTTATTAATAAAGAGTTTTATTTTGCAACTGATGGCTTTCCCACAATTTTTTGAGTGATATATATATATATATATATATATATATATATATATATATATATATATATATATATATATATATATATATATAAACATATAAACATATAAAAATTGAAACTGATCCCGGATATGGGTTCTAGGGGTCCTAGTTCGCGCTCATTTGAAATAATTTTTGCAAAGTCTCTCCATCGATACCTCTCTATTGGTGAATTTTTTTAAAATAAAAATTCACTAAAAATGAAGGGGTCGCCTCTTTTTTCCCGAAAATATATTATAAAAAACCTACTTACTAAACTAACTAACTAACTAATGATTATTAAATACTTACCAAGTTTTCCTCTAGTTAGTTATAAGTTATAGTAGTTAAAAAGTCCTTTCCTTTGATAATTACTAACATAAATCACAATTCTGTCAACACTCAGCATTCACTTTAGTTTATAAGTTATAACATAACAGACCGATACTTATTCCCATCCTAAACTTTTAATCTTTACCTTATAATTTAAGTCTAACTATGAAAAGTTAACCTTTAAAATATTATCCACTGAATTAACACAGTATCACAATTATTTTGTCCACTTATTAAGCAACCCGAAGTAGTAGCCATCAAAATAATAATAATTGTCTTGTTAGAACATCTAAACAACAACGAAATGATCTAATTAAAATCAATCCGACGCGAAGCACTACACGAAAATTACTACACACGCTCTGCCAACAGTGCACTGCAAACTGCAGGTGTGGAATTTTAAAGTGCACAACCAGATTGCGTATTCGTTTTTGACGAAGATAGTCGATCATTTCGCATTGAAGTATCGCATTTCCTTAGAGCGCCGAAAAATACACACCGCCGCGCGACTGATGTATATGGATGAATATAACTTCTGCAACCATTAACAGTATACATCTTCTGATTCTGTATTAATGGCTGCCGACTCTGCGATCTTCGATCCTCGATATACTAATTTTGTTTGTTGGATGCAGGAAGTAAAAAAGTAAATAAAAATTTATTAAAATATAGCATAGCAAAAATATTACTTTTTCCCGACAGGCGGCAGTGCGCGCGCACGGGTGCACTTATTGAGGAGCCGTCTCTGATCTAGCCTTACACCTAATAATCTCTTTGAGCAGCATATATTCGGGATATTCCACAATTATTTTTTATTCGAAAGTTGTGACGTCTGACTGAATGCATTTTATACATCTTCTAATTTTCTGTGAGAAGGAAAAAGTGCCAGCCAAACACTTATTAGGTTTTTAATACCTATATACAATAAAATGTATTTATTACTGCTATTTTGTTTACAGCACTGCAGAAACCAAAAAGTTACCAGACCGGATGAAAAGTATAGATTACAAAAAATTGCTGGATCACTTCATTGCAGTCCAAAGTAGGCACAAACAGTATAAAAAGTCCATGCGAGCCAAGGAGATATCTTCACTGGAGCACGAGATTTGTAATATTGAAACATAAATGTAAATAAAGTGTATATAACATTTGTAATTTATTGTAATACATTCCTATGATAAGATTAAGTTGAAATTGGTGTTGTTTTGATTATTTTCAAGTGGTTTGTTTGATTTAATAGATCCATGATAAGATAATCCCTAATTAGAGGGAAATTATCAATTTGTGGCTAATTTTTGACAATATGGTTTGAATGATATCACGAGATTTCATTATTTTTTTGACTATTGTGTTCATGTAGAAAAGAAAGTATGAAACAAAGAAAATGGCAGAAAGAGCAGTCAACAATTATCCTAGAAAGTCAATAATAAATTTACAATTACATACAGAAATTACTTTTGAAACACTTGTTAGACGGAAGCTGGAATGTGGCAGGTTTTTAACAACAAAAACAGGATGGATAAAACTTCTTGGAGTCGTAAGTACCTTTCCTTTTTGTTTATTGATTGTTGTTTCACCGAGTGAAATTGTTCCATACTAAATATAGACATAGAAACTTTCTCTGGCTTCACAAATGTGGTTGCAGAGAAGAAAACAGGCATTTGTGAAGCGAAAGAATAAGTGCGTACATCGATAGTTAATTTCTTTTGTATCAAAAAAGAGTTGGTTATGATAAATAACGAGTGATCAACAATAACTCCATAGTGCCAAGGAACATTCCAAAACATAAAACTGCTTGTCTTAGCTCAGTTTAACGGTTAGTGTTGACATTTAATTTACGCCATTATGTGATATTATGATTGATCCTATCCCGCTAGACAATCTGTATGTGGGTCTTTGAGCAATGAGAACCGCTATTTATTTTCTGAGCCTCCACATTTATAAAAAATCTCTGGAGGCAGCAAGTGCGTTATAATAGCGAATTTTCTTTAAAATATTTTTAATAGGAAATGTCTTTCTTTGATGAAAGCAGGCATCAAATTTGGTTGCCTATATAGTAGAAACAATGTACCATATTTCATCTAAATAAATTTATTGTTTAAAAATATATAAACATTTCTCAAAAGTCTGGATGCAGCAAGTGTGTTATGGAAGTGAATTTCCATTAAAATGTTTTTAATAGCAAATGCGAGCAGGCATCAATCCGATTACCGGTATAGCCTATGTAGTAGAAACAATGTATTATATTTTATCAAAATTACTTATGGTTTGAAAATATACAAAAATTTTCCGCAACTAAACTTAAATGTTGGTTTCCTAACTAACAAGGCTTACGTTAATAGCAAATTGAGTTATTGAAATTTGAAGGATTTAATGAAAATTCGGTAAATTTGCAGATTAGCTCCCGAACGCTTTTCAAAAAATTGTTTTCAGAAACATTACTGGGACCCCACCTGGATGCACAAACCACAAGAAAAATTTCTTGTTTACACCCCCCAAGGAAGTTACGGGACTGGGAGTGAATCGGGGTGCTGTGCGGGGTAGGTAGTAAAAAGGAAATATGAGCAGAAAATGTGAAGAAAACTGCTTGAAAGCTGTCTATTTGAAGCCATATCCCCATTAAATCCTGGCTACCCCGCACAGCACCACTATTTGCCCCAGGTCACGTAACTTCCTTGGGGGATATGAGCAAGAAGTTTTTCTTGTGGTTTATGCAACGAGGGTGGTTGTATGCACACGAGGGGGAAGGAAAATGCCTACGACAAAGCAGACCCCCCCCCACTTCGACTTACAGCAGCGATGGGGGTGGGGTGGTGGTAGGGGGGGGGGGTTGCTTCGTCGTGGGGATTTTCCTTCCCCCTCGCGTGCATACAACCACCCTCACTGCATAAACCACAAGAAAAATGTCTTGTTCCTACCTGCCAAGAAGTTACGGCACCTGGGGGGATAGGGATGGTAGGCAGGGTTTAAGGGGGATATGGCTTCAAGATGTGAAAAAGACAGCTTTCAAGCCCGTTTTATTCGCATTTTCTGCTCATATTTCCTTTTTACTACCTACCCCGCCCAGCACTAGTGTTGGGCGATATATCGATCACAGTGATTTTATACCGGTGAGCGAAAAATCACTGGAGCTACCGGTGATCGAAGTTTAACTAATGCAGTGAGTAGCGATTGTGGACTAGCGAAGCAATCACTATCACTGGCAACCGCGGAACCGGCAACGTAATAATAAATATCAGTATTAGATCTGATACAGCGCTTGGAAATAAATATCGAATGTTAGCGTTCACCGGTTTGGTGATATACTGGCTCACAGTGCTTACTGCTCAGCCCAAGATAATTTGAAAAATTATTTGTTCGTTCATGCTGGATGGAGTATCGCCGAAACGCTATGCCCGTGCCGTCTCATTTCTATTCATACTTAGTTTAGTTTTAGTTTCATCTTTCATCTCAGCGTATATCGCGGCGTTGTGCAAAACGTGTTTAAAAAAACAAAAAACCAGTGAAATTTGGAATCATTTTACACCCATTGACGGGGACAATTGCTATGCAACATGCAATATATGCAAGAAAAATTTTTGTACAAAACAACGAACTCAAATTAAAAAAAAAACATAATCTCAAATCACCCCACGGTCTCTATGACTACATTACAAGTTCGCAAAAAAAGATTGTTCATGCTCGTTGTTCTGTCACTTTTAAATTCAAATGTCGCGCGCTACACTGACATAGAGTAAGTGTTACTAATGGTTTCCGCCAGAAGACCAGAGAGGGGGAAGAAGAATGAGAGAAGGGAGAGAAGCTTGCATCCCTCTGCCACTTGTTTTTGAGTCCTTGAAGAGGCAAGAGGTCTCGAGAAAGCGAATTGCTTTCAACCCCTTGAAGAGACACGAGGTCTCTAAATATCCATTTTGTTTGTAAGTCCTTTGGGAGACACGAGGTCCCTAGAGGTGTTGTGTGTGAATACAGAAAAACGAAGCTTATGTTCCTGCATTATTGGAGAATAAAGGTAGGTAACTTTGCTTATTGTCAGTGCCCTATTTGTTCTGTTTTTTTTTGTTATTCATTATAAAATAAATACACGTGGTATTTACATTTGGCCCATCGACCGGATTTTTATAGTTGTTTTGTTTTGTTATTAGTTGATACAGTCCATTTTTTGAAGTAATTTTACTTGTTTCCTTTAGTCTAGTAAATTTGTAATTGTTTATTGCCGTGTTGAGTCATTTAATTTCAAGGTGACGTTATTGCTTGTATATAACTAGGTACATACTCGAATTGCATATTGTTGAAATCACGTTTGCATATTGTTTAAATCGCGTTTAGGAATTTTTTTGCGTTGAACAATGGAGTTGATTCAGCTAAAAAATAAGCGCGAAAGCGTTTATAGACGAGTAGAAGCCATATTGCACGTGGCTCAACAGGTCAAAATAGACGCAGTAGTGGATTTAGATAGGTTGAATAGATTTGAGGTTCGTTTTGAGGCGTTGAATGAGTTGGTCAATCTATTTGATTCATTGCATTTGGACATCGTGTCGGTAGTTGATCGATCAGAGTTGGAGAGCGAGCATGAAATGCAGAACAAATTCGATGAACTGCAATACTCTATAAAAACTATCTATCGAGAACTGAGAGGTTATGCAAATAAAGCCGCTGAGAATCAAGCTCGATCCGTTTTTCACGGTAGTTCGAAATCGAGTCGAGCATCGAGTAAGTCGCGGTGTTCTGTCAAATCATCGAACGCTCGATCTCTCAGTGAAAAGGAAGTAACGAACGCAAACGCGATTATGTCAACTTCAAATTTAAACAGACATTTGAGGTTACCGAAAATCGAAATGCCAAAATTCGATGGAAATTGGAAAAACTGGCCAACCTTTTATGATCTGTTTAAAACAATGATTCATGAGAACGAATCATTGTCAGATATTGAAAAGTTCCAATATTTGAGTGCTTCGTTAGTGAAGGATGCAGCTGGCCTAATCAAGAATTTACCGCTAACGGGAAGCAATTATGGGATTGCATTCAAGTCTCTGGTCTCAAGGTATCACAATACCCGGGTTTTGTTGACCAATTATTGGCAGGGTATTGTACAGGCCCCCAAAGCAAATAGTGAATCTGCTTCTTCCCTACGAACGTTGTTGTCTGTATTCAGTGAAAATTTGGAAGCGTTGAAGCAGTTTGAACATGACATGTGGGATTTCACTAAATTCAACATGTTGCTGCAAAAGGTGGATATGAGTCTTAAGCAAAAATTTGAGCTTGAGTTTTGCGAATCGGACATTCCCAGTTTTAGTAGTTTATGTAGATTCTTGGAAAAGCAGTGTAAAGCAATGGAGACAACTGCCTTAACTTCCAATTATGTGACTAATAGAAGGCAGCATGTTTCAGCAACCACTGCTAGGCCCGCTTCGTCCTTTGTTACCAGCACAAAGCTTGTATGTGCTTATTGTAAGGAGGAGCACCCCATGCTCAAGTGTGATGGATTTCTATCTTTATCCTCTCATAAACGGTATACGTTCGCAAAAAAGAATAATCTTTGTTTTAACTGTTTATCAAACTCGCATGCCAGCAGGGAGTGCAAGTCATCAAGTTGTCGTGTATGTAATAAACACCATCATACATTATTGCACTTCCCAAAAGCACCGGCATCGGGAGATGAGAGTGACTCAAACAAGCCACCTGTGGAAGAGCCACAAGGTGCAGAGCAATTGCGTGTGTTGGCAAGTGTGGTAAAAAGGGAACAGTCCGTGTTACTGGCAACTATAATGCTATTAGTACGAGATAAAAATGGAAAGGTTAGGAGATGTCGAGCTCTCCTGGATTGTGCGAGTGAGGCTAATTTCATTTCGCAGCAGTGTGTTGAAAAATTGGGGCTCAACACCTCATCTCGTTCAGTGATGGTTCAAGGCTTGAACCAAATGAGCTCGCTTGCTAGCCAAGGCACTCTCAAATGTCGAGTAGAGTCCATTTATGAGCCAACAAAGTTAGAGTTGGACATGATTGTGATTCCGAACATTTGTTCCAAGATCCCTTCTGCTAAAATTGAGCAGTGCCACTGGCAACATATTCAGAACTTAGAGTTGGCAGATTCAGAGTTTGGTATACCAGGGGACATTGAAATTTTGTTGGGTACTGACGTTTATGCTCATGTGGTTAGACCTGGAATAAAGAGAGGGCCTCGAGGTGCACCAGTGGCCATCAATACTGTTTTTGGTTGGGTGCTTATGGGCAGTGTAGAACAGTCAAAGTCTCATTCTGTTGTGAATAGTTTATGCACGTTGGTCGACTTGGATCATACCTTGAAACAGTTTTGGAGCTTGGAACAGGTACCACAAGGTTTAGTTATGTCTCCGGAAGATAAAAAATGTGAGGAAATCTTCAAGAAGACTCAGCACCGAAATAGTGCTGGGAGATATATTTTAAATATGCCCTTTCGTGAGGGTACTCCGTGTTTGGGAGAATCTTTCAGTGTTGCATTGAGGCGGTTTTACTCCCTGGAAGCACGTCTTAGTAGGGATCCAGCGTTGCACAAGTCCTATTCGGAGTTTATCAGGGATTATTATGAGTCTGGCCATATGTCTCTGGTATCAGATGTAGCTGTGGAACCATCTGATGCATACTATATTCCCCATCATTGTGTGTTGCGTCCTCACAGCCTTTCGACCAAACTGCGGGTGGTATTTGATGCTAGTTCCAAAAGTACGAATGGTGTATCTCTGAACGATACGTTGTTAGTGGGAGCGAAGTTGCAGACAGATATTGCCACTGTGTTGTTGAAATTTCGCTCAAACAAAATTGCATTTACTGCTGACATTCGGCAAATGTATCGACAAATTGTGGTTGTAGATAATCATAGGGATTATCAAAGAATTCTCTGGAGGTTCTCAAAGGGGGAACCTGTACAGAAATATCGCCTTAATACTGTCACATATGGGGTCTCCTCAAGCCCACACATGGCAATCCGAACAATGATGCAGCTTTGTGATGATGAGGAATCATCTTTTCCATTGGCAGCAAAGCTAGTTCGGTCCGATCTCTATGTGGATGATGTAGTCAGTGGAGTCGACTCATTGTCAGAGGCTTTTGAGTTGCAACGGCAATTGATTGGGTTGTTTGCTAAGGGGGGTTTTGAATTGAAGAAGTGGGCCAGCAATAATTCGAAACTGTTGTCCACAGTATCAGCTGATAGTCAGCAACCTCGATCGTTAGATTTAAATGATCCATCAGTGTTGAAAATTTTAGGATTGCAGTGGTGTCCCATAGGTGATACATTCTCTTTTAATGTTGAACCTATTGATCGTCCGTGCACAAAACGAAATCTTCTTTCGGAATTGGCAAGAATTTATGACCCCCTGGGTTTTTTGTCTCCTGTTACCCTGTTGGCAAAATATCTTATGCAGTGCTTGTGGGAGCAAAAAGTGGGATGGGATGATAAGCCCTCAAAGGATATTGTTGGTCAGTGGTCTCAGTATAAATCACAACTCAGTGCGCTAGCAGGTTTATCAATTCCCAGAGGCGTAAAACACGATAATATCATCAGTACAGAACTCCATGGGTTCTGTGATGCATCGGAGCGAGGGTATGCTGCAGTTGTTTACTTAAGACAAGTATCAGAGGAGGGTCAAGTTTGGATCAATTTTCTGTGTGCCAAGTCCAAGGTATCACCTTTAAAAAGAATATCGATTCCACGTCTCGAATTGTGTGGGTGTTTATTGTTGGCAAAGCTTCTGGAATTTGTGTGTCGGGTGTATGAAGGTCGTTTTGAGTTTAACTCTATGTATGCTTGGTCAGACTCTATGGTGGCACTTGCCTGGATAAAATCATCTTCCAATAGGTGGAAGACCTTTATTGGGAATCGAGTAGCAAGCATACAAGAGAAGATTCCTCCAGAGTCATGGCATCACGTAAGTGGACAAGAAAACCCAGCTGATTGTGCATCGAGAGGCATGTTACCTTCTGGGTTTTGTGAGCATCCACTATGGTGGGCGGGACCCGCCTGGCTAAAATTGGCAAGAGAAAATTGGCCCAAGTCGTTGCGTTTTGAGCCGCCAGAAGAGTGCCTGGCGGAGCAACGAACTCTCCCCGTACTAGTTACTTTGGCAAATGAGGAGTGGCTCAGTAAACTTTTGAATCGCTTTTCGCATCTACGGAAAATTCAGGGTGTTGTTGTATATTGTCAGCGGTTTGTGCGAAATTGTAGGGTGTCTCCATCTGACCGAACTACTGCATCTCTGACAGCCACCGAATTACAGGAGGCGCTTCATATGCTTATCAAATGTGCTCAAGGTGAAGTATTTCAAAGGGAAATAGCATCCTTGGTTAAAGGTGAGAGGTGTGCGAGGGCAATAAATAAGTTAGCCCCCTTTCTGGATACAGAGGGTATCCTCAGGGTGGGCGGTCGCCTTCGTCAAGCTGATGTTCCAGTTGAAGTGAAACACCCTATATTGTTGCCCCGCTCACATCGTCTCACCGAGTTAATCATTGCACACACACACCATGTCAATCTTCATCCTGGTCCTCGCACATTGCTTCATTTGCTTTCGCAACAGTTTTGGATTTTGTCCCCTCGGAGAGCTATTCATCATGTTTTGTCAAGGTGCTATCGTTGCTTTCGAGTGAATCCTACTCCCATGGCACCGATGATGTCTGATTTGCCAGTTGCCAGGGTTTCTCAGTTGAAGCCGTTTTCACACAGCGGAGTTGATTTTGCAGGTCCAGTTTTTGTGACACAGGGCAGATATCGAGGTGTCCGAAAGGTGAAAGCATATATTTGTTTGTTTGTGTGCATGGCAACGAAGGCCCTCCATTTGGAAGTAGTGTCTGATCTTTCAGCTGAAGCCTTCTTGGCAGCTCTTCGGAGGTTTGTGGCTCGCAGAGGAAGATGTGACAATTTGTATAGCGATAGAGGTACCAACTTCGTCGGCTCAAATAAGCAGCTCTTAAACTATGCAAAGGGGGCAGCAGATGCTTGTACCATTGAGTGGCATTTCAACCCCCCATCAGCTCCGCATTTTGGAGGTCTGTGGGAGGCAGGAGTGCGCTCAGTCAAGACTCATTTGCGAAGGGTGATCGGTTTGCAGATTCTGACCTTTGAGGAAATGTCCACGTTGCTTGCTCAAGTGGAATCAGTTTTGAATTCTCGACCATTGTGTAGTGCGAGTACTGATCCAAATGATCTGTTAGCCCTATCCCCAGGACATTTTCTTACAATGGAACCGTTAGGTGCTCCTCCTGATGCTGATTTGACTTTGTTAAGTATGAATCGCTTGTCACGCTGGCAGCTGGTGCAAAAGATCCACCAGGACTTTTGGCGCCGCTGGAAGAACGAATACCTGCATACACTGCAGCAGCGTGGTAAGTGGGATACTGTGCAAACGTCCCCCCCGATCGGAGCTTTAGTTGTGATTAAAGATGAGACTTCGTCACCTCTTGTTTGGAAGCTCGGACGCATTATGCAACTATACCCAGGCCGTGATGGTATAGCTCGGGTAGCTCAAGTTCGCACTAGTAGTGGCACTTTTGATAGGCCTCTGACGAAGTTATGTCTGTTGCCATCGCAGTAATACGTCTGCCTTGAAATTTTTTTGTACAGTTAATTATAAATCCAATAGCTTCAGTTTTTTGTTTTTTGTGCTTATTGTAAATTTTTGTTTTGTTTGTTTATTTGAGAAACAATATAATTGTGAAAATAAATCCTTATTTTGGTGGGCGGAATGTTCATGCTCGTTGTTCTGTCACTTTTAAATTCAAATGTCGCGCGCTACACTGACATAGAGTAAGTGTTACTAATGGTTTCCGCCAGAAGACCAGAGAGGGGGAAGAAGAATGAGAGAAGGGAGAGAAGCTTGCATCCCTCTGCCACTTGTTTTTGAGTCCTTGAAGAGGCAAGAGGTCTCGAGAAAGCGAATTGCTTTCAACCCCTTGAAGAGACACGAGGTCTCTAAATATCCATTTTGTTTGTAAGTCCTTTGGGAGACACGAGGTCCCTAGAGGTGTTGTGTGTGAATACAGAAAAACGAAGCTTATGTTCCTGCATTATTGGAGAATAAAGGTAGGTAACTTTGCTTATTGTCAGTGCCCTATTTGTTCTGTTTTTTTTTGTTATTCATTATAAAATAAATACACGTGGTATTTACAAAGATAATGCAGGTAGGGACACAAATGATTTTCCAAATTTTGCATATTAAAATCTAGTTTTTTTTTCTCCTTTTTTTTTCTTTTATAACAAATTAAACTACGCTAATTAATCTACAACAAATTATTTATTACCAATAGGCCTTATAGTTAATTATACAGAATAGTGAGACAAAAACATTTAATGCATGGATATCAATAATTACTGCACAAAAATACTAGAAACACCACCAGTGAAACCAATTATAACTGCTTTCAGTTATTTCCACGCTTTCTAAAATTCTCAATCACTGCTAAAAATCACAGTGATTTCTAAATCACTTTCACCGGTTTACCGGTTACTCGAAAATCGCTGTATTTCCCAACACTACCCAGCACCCCTACTCACTCCTGGTCCCTGTAGTTTTCTTGGGGGGGTGTGAACAAGAAATGGTTCTTGGGAATTGTGGATCCGGGGAGGGGTGCTAGGCAGGTTTCTGAAAACAGTTTTTTGAAAGCGTTCGGGAGCTAAACTGCAAATTTACCGAAAATTCGCTACCAAAACGCACTTACTGCGTCCAGATTTTTTTCTTACAAACGCATTATATTTTGATAAAAAATGCTAAAATGCATTAACGAATTTGTTCTACGAAAATTAGTTTAAAAAAAATTATAGACCGTTCAACCATAAACTTCAGTAAACCTACAGCGAAAGCATCAACTTAACTAAACTGACAGCCAAAGCATCAGAGAAAGGGTCTATTTGAAACGAATATTCTGTAAATATTTTAGTAAAATGAAGGGCAATGACGGTTGAAACTGAAACTTAAGGGTTTGCAGAACACTCTTCTTGCAACATTTTCTTTTCACAGTTGGTATTTGTTTCACATTCTTTGCCTAAACATTGCCAATTTTGACGTTTAAAATTGCGAGTTTGACCTTTTGTGGAAAACTCCAAAATTTGTTTCTTTAGCTGCCCATAACTTCTGTCTTTAAAGCTAGAGACCTAAATTTTGGTACAGAGCTCACTCTTTATAATACAAATACCAAATTTGGTTGCCCTTACTTTCTTATTTACAGAGATATACATTTTTTTATAAAGAAAACACAAAATTTTCCAGGAAAACCTGGTCCGATTTTCCTGGCTAATGAACTTATCCAAGCCACTTGCATATATATATATATATATATATATATATATATATATATATATATATATATATATATATATATATATATATATATATATATATATATATAAACACAGATCTCCTCATTAGCGAATTTTAAAAAAATCACTAAAAAGGTTCGGGACGCAGCAAGTGCGTTATGGTAGCGAATTTTCATAAGAATTGTACATTATTTTTACATGGCATATTAGTAAAGTTAATACTTGAAACTTACACAGACCTTGAAGATCGATTTTAGAGGTCCTAGTACGCGTGCATTTAAAGAATTCTTTCAAAAGTGTTACCATCGATATCTCTCCTATTATTAAAAAAACCTTGCGTTTTAACTCCTTTTGAGAAAAATGCCCAAAACTCAATTTTCTACGAAGGTAAAGAACTAAATTTTGCTATATCTGTAGATAGTGTAAGTCTCTCTGAAAGAAACTTGTATTACAAATTTCATTAAAGTGATACAGAAGATTTTCAGAAGGAAACTTAATTCATATTTAGAAAAATAAATTATCTGCCAAATTATAAACGTAGCAGTTATTTTTCCTTATTAATCGCCAGTATGGTCTCGTTTTCCTGAAAACTTCAAAGTGCGATTTGAAACTTCAAAATTCGCAAGATTTTGGCAAAGAACCCGAAACAAATACGGATTATGTAAAAAAATGTCGCACGAAGAGTGTTCTGCAAATCCTTGAGTTTCAGCTTCAACCGCCATTGTCCTTTATTTTACTAAAATATTTACAGAAAATTCATTTCAAATAGACCCTTTCTCTGATGCTTTGGCTGTAGGTTTAGTTAAGTTATGGTTTAACAGTGTATAATTTTTAGCTAATTTTCGTAGAAAAATTCGTTAATGACGTGACTTTTCAATTTAAAAAAAGTTTCTTCAAATTAGCGCAAATTAGGCCCTCTAGAATCCATATCTGGATTTACTTTCGGTTTTTATGTATTTGCATATATACATACAGTGACGCATTTCTACGGTAAAGCTCAATATAATTGTTATTATACAAGATACAAGAAAAAATTGTATATGTTAATTATAGGGTGTCTCAAGCTGCATCTTATAAAAATATTTTGACAATCACAGGGTGGCCCATAAATCGTTGGTGATCCCTACAATCGTTTTTTTTCAAACACCCTTATATTTTTGCATTTTTTATCGAAATATGATGCATGTTTGTAAGAAAACAAAATCGAGACGTAGTAAGTGCGTTATGGTAGCGAAATTTCATTAAAGTTTCCAACTTTAATAGCTGAATTTGCTATTAGCTTAACGTTCGTTGGCCAGGAACCAGTTTTTTCGGAAACATTTAAAGTTTATTTTCGAAAAATTGTTGTACAGTTTTAAACAATAAGTAATTTTGATAAAATATGGTACATTGTTTCTACTATATAGGTTATACCGGTAACCAAATTAATTCGTGCTTGCAGTAGAGAGACATATTTGCTATTAAAAACATTTTTATGAAAATTCACTTCCAGAACGCACTTGCTGCATCCAGACTTTTTCTATTGTTTTTTTGGTCCTCTATCGCGTGGTGCTATGCATTGTAGTTTTTTCTTTGGCACCCTGTAAACCTAAAAATTAAATGTACATTTTTTTTTATCTAGCTTACACTAGTTGCTGCCATTTCAATGTTCTATGGTGTCTCCAAATGTGACCGTATGCCAGCTTGGTATCCATTTTTATTCCCTATTTCTATAGGCATCAGTATAACAGTCCAGTCAGCCTTTTACATTATATTTGCCTTTGGTTTGGCTACCAAACGACCAGGATTATGGATAAAAATTGTAAGTTTTTATAGTGACACTAGGTACTATTGGCTTATTTTATACATATATTTTTGTTTTATTTAACCAATCAAGTTTTCAGTTGGTTTTAGTAGCTCAGTTATTAAGATAAATGAAAGCTGTTCTCTTATAGCAAGATACTAACTTTTAATAGGTGATAACTGAACAAATTTAAAAAAAAATCACTTCAGAAACTGTCAACGAAATGCAAGCAGAGTCAGTTCAACAAGCATGTTCAAGTCCGTCCACATTTGCTGTCACTTCTGCTTTAGACATTGTTGTTTTCTCATCTGCAATTACTTCCATGCTAAATACAGGTTTGAACAAAAATCATGCAGAGCCTAAAAAAGTTACAAACCAGTTTGAAACAGGCTTAGAATGGACATGTTTTAACAACTGCTGAAGTTATTGAAACAGGCTCAGTAAGGACATGTTTTAACAACTGCTGAAGTTGTGGAACTGCAGAAAGAAGCTGGATATTTAAAAAGTGAGAAAGCTAAGCGAACGCCTCAGAAAAAAAAATGATTGCAGGAGGGAGGACCCTAAGAAATAATGTAAAACGCTCAGTGAAAGTGAAGATGAAAACATTAGAGTGCAAGAGTAAGTACGTGATGATGATTCCGAGGAAAATATTAATGAAGAACTGGTTGAAGAGATTATTAAGAATAATTATCCTGAGGTAGAGTAAGTATATACTTCCAGAATGGGGATTAATTACACTGGGGATATACTATATGGAGCAAATTTCTTGACGAAGCCGAGATATACAGGGTGATTTATTAGGAGAGTGACATTCATATCTCAGTGGCAATGGCAACCAGAGCTTCGAAAAAAAAACATTCGACAGGTTATTTCAAGTATAATTCAGGAAATATTCCTTTATTTTCTTCTCCTTGTCACCTGATGGCGCATTTTCGGATAAAACTTGAAGGTTGTTATCTCAAAATATTCCGATTACAATGTTATCTTCTTTTTACTTTTCCTGAAACCCCTAGTCTTGTTCTATATTTTTTGTTTGAGTTACGAACCTCTTATACAGGGTGTTTAGGGGAATCGTTTTAGTGTGGTACACTTGCAATATGGTAGGTGGTAGTGGAATTTTCCTTTATGTGATAGTAAAGGATTTTTTTCACGTCCGAGGAGGTACCACCCCATACATCAAGGGGCTGGTGAAGTCCCAACGGACGTTTCCGGTTCTGGTGTATGAGTCAGTTTCCCTTATAAGCAAAAATGATGATGGCTCCTCCTTGTACAAAAGATTCCAGAGGCAAAATACCCCACCATTCGGATCTCCGGGAGAGGGGTGTACAGGGGGCGCCAGCATCGAGATTTACAATATCCTTCTCGAATATATGTGGCCTAAATTCTAACCTGAACTCCGTCCACCATTTCCTCCAGGCTAATAGGCCCCAACTCCTCGTCCTCACCGAAACTCAAATCAGTGCCAAAATAGCCACTAATCACTTTAAGGGAAAATGGAAGAAAATACATACTATGGATAAAACTCTCTCAGGGCTTCAACTAAATTCATCTGTTGCATTGACCAGTCACCTTCTGACAACAACTTTGTCCAGCTCTTTGACCACCTTTCTGAAAAAACCGACCATCTGATTTCTGAATATCCTTCCTCCGAGGTCACTATTCTTGGTGACTTCAATGCCCATAATAAGGAATGGCTAGGATCTTCAAAAACCGATCCACAAGGAAGAGCAGCGGAGGCCTTTGCAGTCAGCAATTCTTTAGCCAATATGGTTCAGCAACCTACTTACTTTCGTCGCATCCCAACACAAACTCAAATCCCTTGGATCTCCTTCTTACTACAAAGCCTGACTGCTATAAGATATCAGTCACCGCCCCACTGGGTCGCTCAGACGACGGCATGGTCACTGCTTCCTTCGCAATGCAACCCGAGGTCACACAGTCATCACACCCACGTATCGTTTGGCACTACAACTCCGCGAACTGGGACGAAATGCGAGATTATTTTTCCTCATTTCCATGGGCGTCTGTCTGCTTCTCTCATCCTGACCCCTCTGATATCTCACAAAACGTCACTGAAATTATCCAAGCTGGCATGGAATTATTTATTCCACGTACACAGAAAACCTCTTCAGCCACTCAAAAGCCCTGGTTCTCTAAATCCTTTGACAAGGCCAGACTTGAAAAGGTCAAAGCTCACAAAAAGCTTCTACACAATCCCAGTCAAGAAAACCGTCAAGCATTTAACGACACAAGAAACCGTTATGTCCGCATTCTTTCTGAGGCAAAAAACTCGTTTAATAACCACATTAGAAACAAAGTCCTCTTAAGCTCCAGCGGCAGCAAACCCTTCTGGACTCTTGCTAAATCTATTGGGAAAAATTTCTGCAAGAGCATGTTCCCACCTCTTGTCTCAGGGGGTGAAATTGTTTCTACTACCCTGGGCAAGGCTGAAGTTTTTGCCTCGTTGTTCGCCGGCAATTCTACTCTCAACCCACCTCCAAATGTTCTACCACCAACAGTCCCCAGTGTCGCGCATAAAATGACGGATATCATTTTCAAAACTAAAAAGGTACGAAAGATGCTCTCTTCTCTTAATACCAGGAAATCCTTTGGCCTTGACGAGATCCCAGCAATTGTTCTCAAAAAATGCGCACCAGAACTTGCTCCTGTCCTGACTCGTCTGTTTCAGACATCTTACAATAGAGGCATATTCCCTAGTAACCGGAAAACTGCTCGAGTACAACCCGTCCCCAAGAAAGGATCGAAAGCGCTTCCTAGCAACTACAGGCCTATTTCTTTCCTTTCAGTCATCTCTAAAGTGATGGAAAAATATATAAACACCGAATTACTAAAATTTCTTGAAAATCACAGTCTACTCCACGACAGGCAGTATGGATTCCGTCAGCGCAGATCAACTGCCGACCTCCTTTTCTTTGTCACCCATTCTTGGAACAAGTCTATGGAACTACACGGCGAATCCCAGATTGTCGCTCTAGACATATCCAAAGCATTCGACCAGGTCTGGCACGCAGCGCTGCTTAATAAACTACCGGCCTATGGCCTACCACCAAAACTCTGTACGTGGACAGCAAATTTCCTCTCCAACTGGAGCATTTCTGTTGTGGTGGATGGCCATTACTCTAAACTGTATCCAATTAATGCAGGAGTTTCTCAAGGTTCAGCTTTAGCCCCTACTTTGTTTCTTCTCCACATCAATGACCTTCTCTCAAGCACATCCAACCCAGTTCACAGTTACGCGGACGACAGCACCCTCCACTCAAATATACAATATTCTAAGCCTGTCTCTTTAGCCCAATTAGATGAGGATCGCAGACTCATGGAGGGTTCTGTCTCTGTGGATCTCCAAAAAATATTAGACTGGGGAAGTAGAAATCTTGTACAGTTCAACCCCACCAAATCACAGTCTTGTTTTCTTTCTCATAAGAGATACACCAGTCCTAGACCCATCACAATAAACAACCAAGTTATTCAAAGTAATGAGTCCTTTTCACTTGTTGGCATCTCTGTGGATCGAAATCTCAATTGGCACCAACATGTCACATCAATTGCAGAAGCGGCTGCTAAGAAATTAGGTTTCCTCTTCCGGGCTCGCAAATACTTTTCGCCAGCTAATCTCTATACTTTATATACTTCACAAATAAGACCAAACCTCGAATACTGCTCCCACATCTGGGGTGCTGCTGCCGCTTCTACACTGGCTATCCTGGACTCCATTCAGAAGAGAGCTATACGTCTCATCGGTGACCCTACCCTCACCCAAAGGCTGCCATCCCTTGCCCACCGACGTGCCGTTGGTGACCTCTCTCTCTTTTATAGATATCTGCACGGACACTGCTCAGAGGAGCTTTCTTCCATAGTTCCTCCACCTGCTACCACCAACAGATTTACCAGGGGAACATAGCGAATGCACCCTTTTACTGTACAGGTGACCAGACATAGAACATCTTGTTATGTGCGCTCTTTTGTCCCGAGGACTTCCAAGTTGTGGAATTCCCTGCCGGCACATGTTTTTCCTTCTCCCCCGAACCTCCAAACTTTCAAGTCCAGGATTAACAAGTTGCCTCTTTCCTCCTTGTCGACACCCATGGTACGATAGTATTTAGGCTGTAAGCCTTCGTGGTGTGTTCTTGAAATTAAAAAAAAAATAGCCATATCCATTATTATGGGAGCTACAATGCGGTTCAAATGGGGAAACTTGTTCAACTTTTCACGAGCATCTCGATTCTGGCGTCAAAAAAAAAAAAAACAATTGTGTATTGAATTGCTGAGATTGGCATATCAAGTTCATTTTTCTAAATAGAATGCTACCTATAAGAGGGTTGTAACTCAGAAAATAATATATAGAATAAAACTAGGGGTTTTAGCAAATTAAAAAGAAGATAACACAGTATGAATATTTTGAGGTAATTGGCTGCGAAAAGAAGAATAGAATAAAGAAATATTTTCTGGATTATACTTGGATAACCTATTGAACAGTTTTTTCTCAAAAGCTCTAGTTGCCGATGCACTTTTGAAATCTTTTTTTACTACCATTACATATGTTGTATAAGGTACCAGAAAAGTATGCTAGTTTGATTCAAAGGCCGCTAAAAAAAGCAATCATCTCAAAACCTAATGTAAAATGACCATACCTCTTTATTGGACATATGAGATATAATATAACTTACTGACAACCTCTTATTTGAGGGATGCAAATACTTGGGAAAAGGAGAAAAGGGATACAAAGGGAATTAATTCTAGAAAACCTTGATAAAGTGCAGAAGCTACAATGAAGTGACAGGGAAAACAGAAAGTCATGGCTACAACGAAAACGCGACATCGCCTCTAGACTGTGGTTATTAGAAAGCCATTAATACAAGCATTTAATTTCTTAAAAGCATTTCTTGTATGTGTTGCATTTTTAATGATGTTTTTCTTTTTAGGATATACTATTAAATTTTGTGTTTTCAATTTTGTCAATACTGAGTTCGATTGTGACTTTAAATGAATGCCACGAAGATACATTTCAAGAAGCGACAGGGGTTAGTATAAATATTTAAATTTAAGCGATTTTGTAAATTTGAAAATTTTCAAAAAAATCCTAATACTGTTTTTTTATGTGCAAGTATTTAAAAGTTTTGGTTGAGGATCTGCTTAAGCTATCAGTATAAGTACGTAAAATTTAGAAAGAAATCCCAGTTATCACAAACTAATCATACATTAAATTACAAGTACTTAATACCGGTGTGTGAAAAGTAAAATTGATTCCCAAACTTGCAATTAGATGTTAAAGCAATTTGACATTTCAATATGACATTTAGATGGAGTGACCTCTATTGACATTTTTTTCATTTGTTTTGTACATCAGATATTAGTCAGGCGGTGCCATCTAGATTTGTTTTTTACGTGGCAACATGGGTTATATATCAATTGCAAGTTGAAAGCTAGAGGTCAACTAACAGCCACAGCATTGTAATGGCCAATCAGGACCCAGGAAGACAATGGGAAAGTTTTGCAATGAAAAAATAGAGCCTCGGTGGTTCAGTGCTAAGAACGTGTGCCTCTGAACCTAAGGGTACTGGGTTCGATCCCAGCGTACTCCTTTCACTTTTTCAGTACAAACTGTAACATTAACATCAACCGAGGTTCTGGCATTGTATTTGAGCAAGTTGAATGTCTGCACGTTCCGCCCTTCGGAGGGGGCGTAAAGCCGTCGATCCCGTGTTCATGCGATGTTGGGCACGTTAAAGATCCCTACCCTCTTTACAGAAAGGCAAGGGTTCGGCAAAATTCCCAGGATAGCGAGGTGAAACTGCTCCCTGGCGTCGGTGATTGGCCATAGTCGCGGAAATAGACCGAAGGTAAAGAAATAAAAACACAACACACAATGAAAAAATAGATTTAAATACAAGGATGACATTGAATTTTTCTTGTATAAACTTTCAATTTGGAAATAAAGGTACATAGGTCTTATATGGATTCAAAATAAAATGCAAATAGAAATCATGTGTTTTATGACCAATTACATTATAAAATATTGTTTCTGACACAGTATTGTCATAAAGTGGCCCTTCATTGCACTAGGACAATAAGCACTTTATTTTACTTTTTGTTACATGCAAAATTAAGATTTTTTTTAACGTCGGTCTAGCGGGGTCGCTTTCCAGGTTATGCGATGCGCAGAGCGCGAACGTACACGCTTCCCTGTTACAAATAGCTACGTGTGGTCAGATTAAACTAGGAGAGAGAGAGAGAGATGGCTTTTAATTTTAAATACTGTGAATGTGAAGAATGGGAAGCTTAATATTTATACATAATGAAACGTCGTTCTAGATTGTTTTTAAACAAATTAAATCACTGTCATACATTTTTTTATTTATTAGCATAAATTCGCATGCTAATATTTAGCGCTTCGGACATAAACTTTGTCTCGGTATTAGCAAAGAAATGGTCCAAGGCTGACAATTTACAAAATTGTTTGTTACACAGCTCTATCTATAAAATGTTGTGTAAACTACAGTCGTCGTGACAACATACTACCTGGTCCTGCACCGAGTTGGTGTCCCTGTCGTATCTCTCACAATGTCTGACCTTTTTCAATAACTTCCATTGTTTATATTTTTATCTACGATTTATTTAAATAGCATAGCGGTACAGGTAACGTCATCTGTCTTTGTCCAACATTGTAGATATTGCATTACAGAATCTGAAGTGATGTCGAGGATTATTTTATTATTAATTTCGAATAACTTTATTTTCCTTTAATCAAACGACTTGAGAATTGGTACACAACCACGTCTGTCTATGTTCTTTTAAGTTGTAAATTTTTGTTCCAATCACTTAGAAAATTTGAGAGATATTGCGTTTTAAAAAATATTTTTTAATTTGTTATTAAGAAAAATTGACCGTTAAGATTTGATGAACGAACTAATCCAAACTATTAGCAAAATAAGAGTAATTCCCAAATTAGGTCCAAATCAGTGAAGTATTATATATATATATATATATATATATATATATATATATATATATATATATATATATATATATATATATATATATATATATATATACATTTTAACTGATAGAAATGGTTCCAGAGGTCCTAATTCATGCTCATTTGAAGCAATTTTCCGAATGTCTCACCATCGATACCTCTCTATTAGTGAATTTTCTTAATGA
Source organism: Tillus elongatus (assembly GCA_964006375.1). Lineage (NCBI taxonomy): Eukaryota > Metazoa > Arthropoda > Insecta > Coleoptera > Cleridae > Tillus > Tillus elongatus. Next base: position 178,566,873 of record OZ023264.1, on the reverse strand, counting down.
AAATTCACTAAAATGTGAAGCAAATGAGAGTCATGTCAAAAGTTGCAGATCAATTCTATTAAATGTCAAACCGTTTTGACATAATTCCACTTGGTGTAATACTATTTGCGCACCTGTATTATTTATTTCAATAATAAAATTAATTTCAAATATGAATTCCTAGTCTCTAGGTATTGCAGGAGGATTGGTTTTATTGATTGGCTGTGCAGCAATATTTTTATTCTACCGCTATAGACATGAAGCTGATGACACGCCACCAGACTCTCCTGCCCAGAAAGTGGATGCTAGAAAGTCAATATTTGCATAATCTGACGAAAGAAAGGAGACTATCTTTAGAAAAACCAATACTAACAAAATCCAAGGTTCAAAAATTGACTTTTTACTTAGTGCCAAAACGAATTTCAGAATCAAATGTTTAATGAAAAAGTTGAATGTAAGATTATAAGTATTGATATTATTACATGACAGCTGTCTCTCCACACTGTGGTTTATTAAGTGTCAAAACAGCTGTCATATAGTAATAATATATACCTAGTGTAAAGCTAGGTTCATACTCTCGCGAATTGCGAAACTGACCCCCATTGGTCCATTTAAAATAATATTACGATATTATTTAAAATAAACCAATAGGTTTCGCTGGGATTTCGTAATTCACTTTTTGCAATTTGCGTGTGTATCAACGAAGCTTAAATCTGTTTTATTAAGTGTTTGAAAATAGATGTGCACCACCACATCCACCCGTCACCACATCCATCCTGTTATTGACTCATTTTCCCAGGATTCCTGCCCCATTTTACATCAAATATCAGCCACAAAGAATCATCTGATTTTCAGAATTTTTAAGCTTACATATTGATTGATTTAATTTAAGTATGTAATTATAATTTACTATTTTTTTAAAATAAAATCTTTAAAAAATATACTGATATCTGATATGTTATTCAAAACCTCTTATTAAAAATGTTTCAAGTATAAATCTTTATTACTTGTGCCTTTATTTTTTTTATATTTCAACAACACACTACGAGGGCTTGGGGCCTAAATACTATTGTACCATGGGTGTCGACAAGGACGAAAGAAGCGACTTGTTAATTCTGGACTTGAAGGTTTGTAGGTTCGGAGGAGAAGGAAAAACATGTGCCGGCAAGGAATTCTACAATTTGGAAAGTCCTCGGGACAAAAGAGCGGGCATAACAAGATGTTCTATGTCTGGTGACCTGGACAGTAAAAGGGTGCATTCACTCTGTTCCCCTGGTAGATCTGTTGGGGGCAGCAGGTGGAGGAACTATGGAAGAAAGCTCCTCTGAGCAGTGCCCGTGCAGATATCTATAAACGAGAGAGGTCACCAACGGCGCGTCGGTGGGCAAGAGATGGCAGCCTTTGGGTGAGGGTAGGGTCACCGATGAGACGTATAGCTCTCCTGAATGCTGGAGTCCAGGATAGCGAGCGTAGAAGCGGCAGCGGCAGCGGCACCCCAGATGTGGGAGGAGTATTTGAGGTTTGGCCTTATTTGTGAAGCGTATAAGGTATAGAGATTAGCTGGTGAAAAGTATTTGCGAGCCCGGAAGAGGAAACCTAATTTATTAGCAGCCGCTTCTGCAATTGATGTGACATGTTGGTGCCAATTGAGATTTCGACCCACAGAAATGCCAACAAGTGAAAAGGACTCATTACTTTGAATAACTTGGTTGTTCATTGTGATGGGTCTAGGGCTGGTGTATCTCTTATGAGATAGAAAGCAAGACTGAGATTTGGTGGAGTTGAATTGTACAAGATTTCTACTTCCCCAGTCTAATATTTTTTGGAGATCTGCAGAGACAGAACCCTCCATGAGTCTGCGTCATCATCTAATTGGGCTGAAGAGACAGACTTAGAATATTGTATGTTTGAGTGGACGGTGCTGTCGTCCACGTAACTGTGAACTGGGTTGGATGTGCTAGAGAGGAGGTCATTGATGTGGGGAAAAAACATCGTAGAGGCTAAAGCTGAACCTTGAGGGACTCCTGCATTAATTGGATACGGTTGGAGAGAAAATTTGCTGTCCAGGTACAGAGTTTTGGTGGTAGGCCATAGGCCCGAAATTTATTAAGCAGCGCTGCGTGCCAGACCTGGTCGAATGCTTTGCATATGTTTATAGCGACAATCTGGGATTCACCGTGTAGTTCCATAGACTTGTTCCAAGAATGGGTGACAAAGGAAAGGAGGTCGGCAGTTGATCTGCGCTGACGGAATCCATAGTCGTGGATTAGACTGTGTTTTTCAAGAAATTTTAGTAATTCAGTGTTTATATACTTTTCCATCACTTTAGAGACGACTGAAACGAGATTGTAAGATGTCTGAAACATACGAGTCAGGACAGGTGCGCATTTTTAAGATCAATTGCTGGGATCTCGTCAAGGCCAGAGGCTTTCCTGGTATTAGGAGAAGAGAGCATCTTTAATACCTTTTTAGTTTAGAAAATGATATCCGTCATTTTATGCGCGACATTGGGGACTGTTGGTGGTTGAACCTTTGGAGGTGGATTGAATGGACCTACATTTACTTGTATTTAATATTGTGAAGTGCTAATAAATTTAATTTTTACTTCACTGCCTTTCTTTAATCCACTGAAATAGACCACAAACTTATCCATTTCAATGCTTTAGTCTTATCTAAATGTTTTTATTTTATAAAGACTGAAAATCGCATTTTTAATAACCCCTTGTACAGTTATTTTGATTTACGCATAGAGATATATGTTTCTGGTTGCTCTAGGGATTTAGGTGTTGGCAACATTCAATGATCTGTTACACCACGAATAGATGGCGCATTCCTATATAAACAACTCGACAGCCACCACGCAACATATGAGAGAGACACGTATTTTCACAAATTTCATTAAAATAAATTTGTAATATTCGGAGAAAAAAAATTTTTTCGAAAGAAAATTTAAAATTTGAATAACTCAATTTTGTATCAACTTAGAAAGTTTAATTTTGGTACGTAGTAAGGCCTCTTCCAAGGCAACATATCTAGTAAATTTTATTAAAACAGCTTTGTAATTTTCGGAGAAAAAAATTTTTTTTGAAAGAAAACTCAGAATTTTCTCGGAAAACCCTGTCCGATTTTCCTGGCTAACGAACTCACCCAAGCCATTAATAAAAGAAAGGCACTTGCCGAATTTCATCGAAATCAGTAGGGTAGAAATGGGCCAGGGCTGACAATTTACTAAAGTGTTAGTTGGTTGTATACAGTCTATTTTTTTAACACGTTGTGTTATTTGGAGCTGGCATGACAACATACTACTTGGTTCCGCAACTAGGTGGCGGCACGTCCACCACTCAGTGTTGAAAGGCTGGCTACTATAGCCGTATTACTTTATAGGTGTATTTTCGCTGTAATTAGTATGCCGTACTGAAGAGCTCTAATATATATATATATATATATATATATATATATATATATATATATATATATATATATATGCGTGTGTGTGTGTCTATAAACATTTAGACTGATCATGGAAATGGGTTCCAGGGGCCCTAATACGTGCTCATTTGAAGACATTTCTCGAAAGTCTCACCATAGACACCTTTCTAGTATTGAATTTTCATAATGAAAATTCACTAAAGGTATATCACAACAAAGAGGTCATTTGATTTCAACAATAAGAAACGATAAAATGTTTAATGAAAGTTTTAGTAACTGTAAATGTTCTGCCTTACCACAGATAGGTTTCGAAGAATTGTTACATTGTCTTATTTTAGAGACTATTTAACTTCTAAATTTGGAACATATATTAATTCTATTATAAATATGTAAAATTAACAGAAAGCATGTATTTATATATCTGTAAGATTAATATTGATTCTACACGGTAAAAAATATTTAATAAAATAATAAGGTACCCAAGCTACAGTTATATGAATTACCTAACTTTCTGCCGTCCCAATCAAAGGCAGGAATTTAGCAAACTTTTGAGTATGATAAGGTAGGTATAAATCTATGAGTATATATTTAGATGCCATTCCCCATAAAACACACACAATGTGTGCTTCAGCTTTTTGTTGAAATGTGGTTTTACTCTTAATTTTTAAGATTAGGAGGAAACAAGGTGATAAATAACGTGACAAAACTGTTCTCTTCCAAAGGTATTTTAAAAAGCCCGCGATGCATGAAAAGCATCGTATGATTGGCTATTATTTTGTCCATGTTGGAAGTCATGTGCTTCTGAATTTTCACCAATACCTTTAACCAATGACGTATGTATCTATATGTCATTGTCTGTAACGTTTTAACCGCCACAATCTAGGAATATCCATTTTTGTTACTATAATAATTTCCTTACATAATTTTGCATACTGACGTATTAAAAACAAGTAAAATTACAAATACTATCGCTGGTAGTCATTATGTAATTGAAATGCACCTCACATATATAATAAATTGGTGGCTTATTGTTTTAATTTGGTATTAAGTGTTCGAAAAATGTTTACTTCCTTTGGTTGGTGTTGGTACTGAAATGTCACATCAATTTAAAATTTTGTTTTGAATTGACTGCAAGCAGAAGTTTTTGTCAGATTTACAACGGATTCGATTGTTTTTACTGTTTTACTAATAAATTTAATATTTGGATTTTGGATTATCTTTTAGTTTTAGTGTTAGTGCACTGAAGTGAATGTTGTGAACAATGTGACTCGTAACTAATGTTTAAGTGAAGTTTTGTAAGGTATTTTTTTAAAATATGGGTGACAACAGGTAAGGATGCCAATATGCATGTTGACTATTGTAAATAACAGAAACCGCCTAATATGTTAAAAACTAATTTGAAAGTCTTAAATCACAAAAGATTCCAAATTGGTGGACATAGACAAAGTATCCACTATTTTCAGTGTTATCTAACACATTTCAAACTTCCTCGTCAGTTATGAAGATCAGAAATACTTTATACAGTTTGCTATAATATGAGGTTAGTAAAGAACTTTAAATGTATTTTTATAACGGGTCATTTAACAATTGCACATCAAAATAAAGTTTCATCATAAAACGTAACAGTTCTTTCTTGCTGTAATTCAGGTTTTGTGGTACATTTAATTTTTAAAATTACAAAGTTTCCGTATTTTTAACTTTGATATTTGTCTATCTTGTAGAAGTGTTTAAAGTGTTTGGTACCAGTTTTTAGTGTAGTATAGCAAACATGCTTTGATTCATTTGAAACTGCACAAGGATAGTAATTAAATAATTATTACAGATCAATAGGGTTTCCTCTTTAAATGATATTTGATTTATGCTTACCTACTCACAATTTGTTAAAAAATACTCTTAGCAGTGTTTTCTGAGCTAAAAAGCTTAAGAAGATGGATAAATACACACTAAATTATACCGGTTATTTATATAAAAAGACAACACCACACACTGCTCGCACTGCTGTTTGCGACAGTATTTTCAGTATTGCTGATTATATTTTGTTTGATTGTAGAAAGTTAACTCCATATCAAGATACATTGAAAAACCCAAGAAAAGTCAGAAGAGCCAGATTTTGTCAGGTTCGTCGAAATTTATTTGCTTGTAGAGATGTGGTTCGTGCTCCAGTAAAACAGTAAGCAGAACTTTCTAATTTAACTTGCTTATTTTGTTTGTTCTGTTTATTTCTAATATATTTATTATAACTATGTGGGTTTAGCAATAATAAAGAAACGTTTGTTCCTTTAGATTATTTTAAATGCCATGTGGTATTGCTCAAAATAATTTTATGTTTGGTCTATGAAAAGTTTTATATTACGGTTGTAAATGTAAACCATAATGTATTCAAAACTATAAATCGTTAGTTGATGAAATTGCAGGCCCTTCAGGATTGCAAAAGGAACATTTATTTGTTTGTTTTATATTTGTTTATATACTTCGTTTTCATTTTTAAATGGGACTGGGTTAGGTACTGTGGTCATTGGCAGATTGCAGTTTTATTTAAAGCGCACCTTGTTTTACTAAGTTACCTTTAAAACATCCATCTAGGTAGTTTATTTTGAAGTCTTTTTTTCTTGGAAAAATCACGGTTAATTTTTATATCCAAATATATATTTATTGAGTTGAGTTGTGTTTTTGATGACTTTGAACTCTCCTTCTTTGACCGCTATATAATTATTTGAAGTTTCTCTGTCAATTATCCAGCACAATTTTTTCAGTACATAGATTTTTCTTGAGGTACACTTGTAAAATTTTCACTTCCCTTTTAATGACTGGTTTATCTTATAAACTATAATATATAATTTAATATGATAAGAGATTTTATACAAAACAATTAATCATTGATCTGTTAACCAGTTTCCGGACACATTTATGTATCCAAAGTAGCACTTAAAATTATTTTTTGTTATGATTTTATGTTCGTTTGTATCTTTAATCAGACATTTCTAAAGAACAACCAATCATATCCGTGATTTCACTTGATTACATTCGTAATTATCATATTCACAGCCTGAATACAGTGTTGCCTTGTCGTCAAATGTACATACCTGCTGTGGTTGCTGGTAGCCCACAATAAAAAATAATTTACCTTTCACCTTCTAAGTGAGACGTTACTAGAAAGTAACTGGAACAATCTCAGCCTAATTAATCAATTAGATACATGAAACCTCCCGGTTTGGTGTGGAAAAGTGTCTGGTGTTGTCTGTTTCACAACCTAATTTTTTAAATTATTTACAAGTAATGTTTTGTTTTAGGAATGCCGAATTAGAGGCATCATCCTATGAAGATGTAGAACAAATCTTGGCTGAAAACCAAAACAAAATTCGGGTAAGCACATATATTTTATTATACCAAGAGATCGAGATAACCAATTAAGTTTAATAATCCTAATGTCTCTTCTTGATTAGTTGAATAACCATTCGAATAATAATTACCTCTAAAATCTGGATATTTTGTCAAATTATTTATTTATTTATTCAATATGCAAATGCACAGTTTATAAACCATTTACGTGTTGCATAACAAGATAAACTATAAGTATGGTGTACACCTATAATTCTACAATCTCACTTATTACCCACATCAAATCAATAACAATACAAAACAACATTTCGGCAAGCTTCGATTCCATTTCAGGCTTCACAGGCGGTCCATCAATTGTACTAGTGGCGTGCGGTCCATGGAAGCAAGGGAAGCATTGCTTCCCTTAAAATAACGACTACATACCTCAACCGCATCATTCAAAATCCCTTTTGTATTTGAAATATTAAATTTCAAATTCTGAAACTAATTTAATTATTACAATTTTTATTTCGCAAGCTCACACATAATTATTTATTATGCATCATAGTGTATTTGTATATACGCTCCTAGCAAGGTGAATGCGACCGATTGCGGACAGCACGAACCTGATCTGATACTACGAGCGGATGCATGCAATGACTTCAGTTAAATACACGTAGTCAGCAGGCAACTTTATAAAAGAAACCTCGGCTCGGCGGGATGTACACATGTTTTTAGAATGTGTTGTACTACGAAGACTGGGTGCGCGTTCAAAGCGAATGTGCCTGATTATTTCGTATATATAAGCAGTCGACTAAGTTAAATACATTGGCATTTTATGATTATTAATATGGCTGCAAGTAGATCAGCTTTTAACAGTGGTGATGGTGGGGGTGGGGATTTACAAACTTTACAAACAAGTGGTAATAATAACTGTGTTTGTATTGTATGTTTTTTGATAACTAAAGGATTTTCAGCTTTACTGTTTGCTGAAAAACTTGCTATTATTAATATAGGTAGGCCGAAACCTACTATAAAAAACTTAAATACAAGAATTAAAACATGTACCTATTCGACATTTCAACGCGGAAAAAACTCATAAACAATATGAATGGTTAACGGGTTGTGAAAACAGGAATAAACTGTTTTGTTGGTCTTGCAGTCTATTTGTGACTGAAAAGGGGTTGTGAAATAAAAGTGGGTTTTTCGACTTGAATAATCTACATAAACTAGTACAAAGACGTTATGTCTAAAACGCATTTACAGACCATTTTAAAATTAAGTGTCTTTGGAAAAACGCGAATTGAATACGCCGTTGACAAACAGATTGAAATTCATCACCAACACAATGAACTGGTTGATAAAAACAGAAACATATTAAAAAGACTTATTGATGCTGTGTGTTTTCTTGGTCGCAGCATGAATTGAGCTTCGGGGTCACGAGGAAACAACTACATCTGCAAATAGAGGAAACTTTCAAGACCTGGTTTTTTTAATAGCCAAATACGACATTTGTTTAAAAAATCACTTGGAACAGTCTAACGTTTTTCCCTGGACATCAAATCGCATTCAGAATGATTTAATTTCGGCTGCTGCCACTATTATTTTGAACAGAATTAAATCTGAAATTAAACAGACTCGTTTCATTGCTATTGTTCTAGATGAAACAATCGATGTAACTAATTTTAAGTCAACTATCTGTAGTAATACGCTACGTAAAAATGGATGGGAGTGTACAAGAAAGATTTTAGGCTTTAAAAATGTGACAAGATCGTACCGCAAACGCTCTATATAAAATTGTGCTTAATATTATGAAAGATATTGTGGAGGCTGATAATAAATTAATTGCCCAAATCTATGATGGGGCTGCTGTTATGGCCGGACGTTTAGGAGGTCTCCATTGCTCTATTTGTACACTGTTGTGCTCATAAAGTAAATTTAGTTTTATCCCAATCTATAAAACATATTAAAGAATGTAAAGTGTTAAATGGCTGCTTTTTTTCCAAATCTATGAAGCGCACACAAGCCGTAGACCCAATTGTTAAAAAACGTTTACCCAAAGTAGCTGCAACCCGATGGAACTACAACGGCAGGGTTGTGTTAACTATATTTGAACACAGTGAATCGTTAATTGAACTTTTTGAAAACATCATGGAAAATAGCAAAAATTTGGACGCAGAAACAATAAATAGTTCTAGAGGATTTTTGGATGGTTTGAAAGGAGACTTTAATTTTAATTTTTTACTTAATACATTTTCGGAAATATTTCCGTTTTCAAATAATGTATTTAACATATTGCAATGTAAAATAAATGACATTGGTTTTTGCCTGAAAAAAATTAGTGAATTTAAATCCATTATAATTCAAAAAAGGAATGAATTTGATAAGTTCTAGAAAAAAACAATTGAATTAAAAGTGGAGCCACAAAGAAAACGTCTGCGCAATGATAATGTGGCAGACCTTTAAACTTCTTACTGCCGCCTTTTCTACCAAATTATAGATCAAATTCAGCAACAAATTAACTGCAGATTTGATCATCTCAGTGACCTGAAATATCTTGAATTGTGTAATTTTGGAGGATTTAAAGGGATATCTTCCCCAGAAGATTAATTCAAATCATTATTTAACCACTGTGGACATTATTTTGACAAAGCCTTATTATGATCAGAACTTACAGTCATTTATGAACCCGATGTTATTGACACAAAAACTTACGCTAGTGAACTTTTAACTTTCTTAAAACAATCAAAATTGGAAAATGCATATTCTGAAGTGTTCAAATTATGTGAATTAGTATTAACAAGTCCTGCTACTAGTGCGTCTATAGAACGAAATTTTTCTACATTGAAATGTATCAAGAGTTTTGTTAGAAATTCAACAGGACAGGAAAGACTTTCCCAAATTTCAATTTTGTCAGTTGAAAATAAACTCGTCCAGGAAATGTCCCAGAATCCACAGTTACATGACGACATTATTAACGAATTTTCCAAAAACAACAAAAGAATTGAGTTACACTATAAATAGGTAGGTTTCTGGGAATTGCTTCCCTTATTTCAAATGTCACCGCACGCCCCTGAATTGTACGAAACTAATATCAAATTCAAATTTATTCTGTCTATTCCAAATTCATATCTCATTCAGTAAGAGTAATTCGGAGACCCAACAAAGTCAACAGGACAACGTGGTCAGGCGTGTATATGTTCAGTCAATGCGTTATTAAATGCTCTTAAATTCATGTTGAAGTCAACATGCTTACACAGTCTGTTGTAACTTGTGCACATTCTATAAATCGGAGAACTGAACAGACTATTCGTTCTGCACCCCGGTATATAAAACAGTTGCTCCGGTCTACTATCCCTCTGAGGAACCCTAAACTGAATGCTGCCCAAAAATTCAGAATAATTTACCAAGTTCCTCACGATTTTAAACAAAAACACCAGGTCAGCAACTATGCGTCTGCTCTGAAGACTGGTTATGTCAAAACACAGCAAGCAAACTCACAGGGTGTAAAATTGGGATAAGATCCAAAAAACTTAAAATGCAGAAAACGAACAAACCTCCGCTGAACTTTCTCCACCACATCAGAATGAACCTTGTAAAAAGGATTCCATACCACCGACAGATACTCCATTTTTGGACGTATATATGCATTAAAAAGAATTTTAAGTGTTTCAACTCTACTGAATCCTCTAGAGTTTCGCACAATAAAGCCCAACGTTTTCAACCCCGAGGCAGCAATTTTTTCCACGTACTTCGCAAATGATAATTTAGTGTCAAACTCAATTCCCAAGTCACCAAACTGGGTCCTACACAAAAGTTGGTCACCTCCAACAGTATATTGGTACTCAACAGGGGCAAGACGTCTCGTGAAAGTAGAAGCAAAACATTTCCCAATATTCGGGAACATTCTATTCTCACAACACCATTCTGACAGTGCATCAATGCTCCTCTGTAGTTCTTCACAATCACAAATGCTAGAAATAACACGCAAGATCTTTAAATCATCAGCAAGCAACAAACAACGGGAGTCAGCTATACTTTTCGGCAGATCATTGACAAACAATAAAAACAATAAAGGTCCCAAATTTGACCCCTGAGGCACCCCAGAGGGTGACGAAAACAATGAGGACTCGCTTCCACCATAAACCACATATTGTACCCTTCCAGTCAAATAAGATGTAAATAACTCTATCAGGTCTAGAGAAAACCCACACATATAGAGCTTCTTCAAAAGAACCTTGTGGTCCACCTTGTCGAATGCCTTCTGAAAATCTGCATATATGGTGTCCAGCTGACCACCAGCATTGATTATCTCGCTTGCCACCTGAGTAAAGAGAGCAAGGTTGGTAGCAGTAGACCTGGTTGGCAGAAATCCATGTTGTTCATCTACAATCAGATGCTGTACATGTGAGAATACAAAATACTCTCAAAAATTTTGGAAAAATTGCACAGTATCGAAATAGGTCTATAGTTTTCCACGAGTTTCCTTAAGCCAGACTTAAAAACTGAAATGACCTTGCTGAATTTCCATAGTAGGGGATACTGGCATTTCACCAGTATTAGATTAAACACATAGCATAGTGGTGCGATCAAAAATGCCATACAGCCCCTAATCACATATGAAGGAACATCATCAACACCCATTGCACCACTAATCTTTAATTTCTTGATGGCTTCTTCAACGTCTCTGGGCGTAATTTTCTGAATACGAAGCAGGTCGACATCTCCACCAACCGTTACATTCCGTAACTCGTCAAGAAGCGAGGACGTGTCCCAATCATGTTTCGGTTCTGTATACACTGTATACTGTAGCTCTCAGAGAAGATGCCCTCGACGTGCTTCAAGGAATTCCCAGGGAGGAACAGAACAGTTTCGACAGCATTCGGTATTACCTAGAAATTAGATTTGGAAACCAGCTGTCGCTGCAAACATTCATTGACGGCATCAGGGATATCGACACTCAACAGGCACTGAGGATGGCGAGGCATAAAAACTTAAACGATGCTTTGGCACATTCGCTAGAATTTGAAGCTGCCAAGCAAGCTTCTAAAGGCACCGTGAGAGTTCGCAGTCTCCAAGTCCCGGGAGAAGAAAATAAAACAGATCTATCCGAGATCATGCAGCTACTGGAGAAAATAGCAGAACAAATAAGGCCGACCTCTCATGAACACCCAATAAGAGCTCATCGTGCAAATGCCTTGCGCTGCTGGAACTGCGGCAAGGTGGGACATATAAGGGGTAAATGTTGGGCTCTAAGATCACGCGCAAGGGAGAAAGTGAATCTAAGGCCGGTAACCATTTCTCAGGTTAGCGATTCTGGCAGCGCTCTCATCGTAGACGGATACGTAAGCGGTAATAAGACTCAGGTGGTCGTCGACACAGGCGCACCTAGGACGATTATTCGCCGCGACATGGTTCCAAGATGGCGAGTAAGAGAGCCAGACAGAGGGTACAGAGTAAATGCAGCCGGTGGTGATCAGATCCAGGTATTTGACAAGACTGACGTCGAGCTGCAAATTGGGACATGAAAGGCAAAGCAGAGGGTCATAGTCGCCGCCATATCAGACCCGATTATAATTGGCTTGGACATACTTCAGGGTCAGTGAGCTAAACTTGATCTTGGCACTAAGATCCTGACTATCGGCTGTGAAGAAATAATAATGTCGCCTGGTAGTGCGGAAAATCACCATAGAAGAAAATACCAACGCCTGCCGTGAAAGTGCCATTCCAGTGAAGAGAGCTGTGAGAGGAAGAGGCGACCCAGTTACTCAGCCAGAAGCAAGTGGAGAAGAAAGTATGAGAGAAATACAAGACGAAGGGTGCAAAGACCACGTAAATGTGAAGCCAACCCAGAAAAAGGTCAGTAAACACATTTGTTGGAACAGCGCGGATGTTGAAAGGATGAATAGGGAGATACTTGTGCAAGTAGAAACATCAGAACAACAGCAACTACACGGAAGAACCCATACCACATAAGAACTTCGCTTGAAAGAAGCCCCGATATATTGACGAGAAGGAAAACCATCCGCTCTGCTGTCGGAATGCATATACGAACAGAAAGTGACCGCATGAAGACCCGTTATGACGTGCCACTGAATTCAGCTGGTTTTAAAGAAGAAGATCGGGTGTTATACAAGCCAGTACGACGCAAGGGACGGTCACCGAAACTACAGAAATTATGGGAAGGTCCTTATAAGGTGGTCAAAAGGATCAAAAGGACGTCTATCGCATTCAGAGGAGCCCGAAGAGCAAGATGAAGGTGGTCCATATGCACAGACTTACGCCATTCCAAGAAATGTCATAATTCGACCGGGACGATCGAATATAAGAGGGGAGCGGTGTCAGAGCGAACACTCTGGAATGACATTTCTAGAATAGACCAGAAGTGACAGGTGTAGAATAGTGTAAAACATCTGGAATCTCTATAGACAGTATAAATAGACGAGCGGTGCGCAGAGTAAGTTAGTTCAGTATTAAGTCGGTGTGATGAAGAAGTGATCATAGAGTATTAAGCGAGTCAGCAGTAAGTGTTGGTGTTTAAGAAGCGTTCATAGAAGGCGAATAGTGGAATATAATTCTATGGACATTTAATAATAGAGAGAAACATTTTAGTTGATACTGGTGTTGGAAAATAGTTGCTTATAATAAATTAGTAGTTTGCAAAGCTGTGTTTTGCTAGTTAACGAATCCAGAACCCCGTAGAACGTAACAATATGTATCGTATTTTATATTAGTTGTCGGTTGTTGTTTAAAGTAAATAACTAATGAAGTGAAGTTGCTTCAAATTGTATAATAATGGCCAAATACACCAGTGTAGAACTCCATAGCTGAAATCATAAACTGTCTTGTAGAATACTTCAATCAGTAGTATTGTTATATGTCTTACTGTAATAAACATTTTGTTGTCGATTGGAAAAAATCCATTAGCACTGAATTTAAGCTTCTGATGTACAGTTTGCAGCAAAAATATGTTTCTCTAAAACAAGAAGGAATTGTTTCATGTACAATTTTATGTTCCATCTTATATCTAGGATTTTTACAAACTCACCTCATGACTAAGTTTGTCATTGATATTGTTTTCCAGCATGTTTAATATGTAAACTGTCTGGACAGACTGAAAAATATGGGTTGTAGTTGTAGTCAATGTTTATAGATTAGATAGGTTATCTGGTAACTATGAGAGGAGGGTAATACGTCATGTGTATTCCAGATGTGGATATTTCCTAAAGTTTCTGTTCTCGTTTTGGTGTTTTAAATAACGTTTATCAGACATTTGTGTAACTTTTAGTGTGTTTGCTAAACAATTTAGAATACAATCAGTTAAAGATTTATTTAAATGTTTGTTTTGTATGAAATAGCAGTTAAATAGAAACTATTGTGTTGAAGACAATATCTTTTATGAGGTTTTGCGTTATAAACATAACTGCCCAGTAAATCAACGGTATTAGCTATTGGACGTTATTTATTTAAGACTATATTTATATTCAACAATTAACTCGTCATAAAGGTGGATAGGTATGTGTTTAATGTGCAAGAACTCATTTTTTAAATATATTTTTTTATATTTCAACAACACACCACGAGGGCTTAGAGCCTGAATACTATCGTACTGTGGGTGTTGAGGAGGAAAGAGGCAACTTGTTAATTTTGGAGTTGAAGGTTTGCAGGTTCGAAGGAGAAGGAAAACATGTGTCGGCAAGGAATTCCACAACTTGGAAGTCCTCGGGACAAAAGACCGGGCATAACAAGATATTCTATGCCTGGTGACCTGGACTGTAAAAGGGTGCATTCGCTCTCTACCCCTGGTAGATCTCTTGGGGGCAGCGGGTGGAGGAACTATGGAAGAAAGCTCCTATGAGCAGTGCCTGTGCAGATATCTATAAAAGAGAAAGAGAGAGAGGTAACCAACGGCACGTCTGTGGGCAAGGGATGGCAGCCTTTGGGTGAGGATAGGGTCACCGATGAGACGTTATAGCTCTCTTCTGAAGTATATAAGGTATAGAGATTAGCTGGTGAAAAGTATTTGCGAGCCCGGAAGAGTAAACCTAACTTCTTAGCAGCCGCTTCTGCAATTGATGTGACATGTTGGTGCCAATTGAGATTTCGATCCACAAAAATGCCAATAAGTGAAAAGGACTCACTACTTTGAATAACTTGGTTGTTCATTGTGATGGGTCTAGGGCTGGTGTATCTCTTATAAGATAGAAAGCAAGACTGAGTTTTGGTGGAGTTGAATTGTACAGGATTTCTACTTTCCCAGTCTAATATTTTTTGGAGATCCACAGAGACCGAACCCTCCATGAGACTGTGATCCTCATCTAATTGGGCTAAAGAGACAGATTTAAAATATTGTATATCTGAGTGGAGGGTGCTGTCGTCCGCGTAACTGTGAACTGGGTTGGATGTGCTAGAGAGATCATTGATGTGGAGAAGAAACAAAGTAGGGGCTAAAACTGTTATGTCTGCTCTTTTGTCCCGAGGACTTCCAAGTTGTGGAATTCCTTGACGGCACATGTTTTCTCTTCTCCTCCGAACCCCCAAACCTCAAGTCCAGAATTAACAAGTTGCCTCTTTCCTCCTTGTCAACACCCACGGTACGATAGTATTTAGGCTGTGTGCCCTCGTGGTGTGTTGTTGAAATAAAACAAATATCCAGTTAAATAGATAAGTAAACTGCCAAAACAACTAAAAACCTAGGTTGTGGTTTAGAAGAAAAACATTCTGTCCATTTTGAGGCATTATGAATTTATAATTTCATAAATATTGATTAATGTTTACAATACTTTTCAAGATTAATTAATTAATTAAGTCCATTAATTTGAAATCGATTAATATCCTAAAACTTCAATACTTTCTGTTACTATGTGAAAAAATCTTAATTTTAACTTAATATTAAATGTTTTTAATCTTGTTATAAGTTCAAAGAGAACATAACTGTAAATAATCTCGGCACCATGTAAAGATTACTATATTTCGTTAATGGGGCGTTAAAAGAGGTGAGCTGAACTTAAGACTTTATTATCGATTAAAATGTACAGTAGAAATAAATATTGCATTCTTTAATATGAAGGGTTAATACGAATAATAACATGTGAAGGAATCGTGGTTGCCTGACATCAATACAATGTTCTTTAGCTACTTCGCATTTGTCTGCATACCGTTACTCACTCGACTGCCAAGGGCGGTTTCTGCGATGCCGCAGTGCTTGCCGTCCTTGATGCTGTGTGCGCGCCGACTCTCAAGTTCATCGTACCTGGTGCAGGCTCTTCGCCTTTAATATATTTTTCACAATAACTTTGAAAAGACAAAACATAAAAATACCGTCTGATTTCAGTATTCAATGCACTATTATTCCACTAGATTAAATTGGGAATACATGTGACGTATTCCGACTTTCATTTCTGATTGGTCGAGTTACCATGTAACCTCTCTAATCTATAAATCTTGGGTTGTAGTTTGAAATGGGTTATTATAATACTCAGTGAGTGGTGGACGTGCCGCCACCTAGTTGCGGAACCAAGTAGTATGTTGTCACGCCAGCTCCAAATAACACAAAGTGTTAAAAAATAGAGACTGTATACAACTAACTAACAATTTAGAAAATTGTCAGCCCTGGCCCATTTCTACCCCAATATAGGGACAAAGTATGTAAGACTAGATGCATTCTCGCAACAATTAGAACCTTAGACCGGTTTCGCTCTCATTAGAGCTCTTCAGTACGGCATACTAATTGTAGCAAAAATTCACTGAAGAGCTCTAATGAAAGCGCATCTAGCCTTACATACTTTGTCCCTATATTGGGGTAGAAATGGGCCAGGGCTGACAATTTTCTAAATTGTTAGTTAGTTGTATACAGTCTCTATTTTTTTAACACTTTGTGTTATTTGGAGCTGGCGTGACAACATACTACTTGGTTCCGCAACTAAGTGGCGGCACGTCCACCACTCACTGAGTATTTTAAGGCTGGCTATACTATAGCCGTTTACTTTTGGTGCATTTTAGCTACAATTAGTATGCCGTACTGAAGAGCTCTAATGAGAGCGAAACCGGTCTACGGTTCTAATTGTTGCGAGAATGCATCTAGTCTGGGTTATTATAGATTATAGACAGATACATAGAGGCTGGGGATTTTAAAGTGTTACAATCTGATATATGAAAAACCGCGTGTAGCACTTTGCAAAAAATTTGGCGAGGTGATAAGTAGGCTGAGGGAAACATTTTGAAATATTTTTGCCATCTACCCCTCCTCCTCATTTTAAAGGGCCGGTGTCACGTTATAAATGTCAAATAGAATGTGATTTTTTAAAATTATATTCTCCGTGACGAACTGCGTATGTACGTAGAAAATCGTTGCATTTGCTCTACTGGTTGCATACTCATTAATTTTCAAATAGATAAAATTAGAGTAAGAACCAGCATGATATACGTTAAGTTTAACGACGGTGGTGTTCTTAAGGGTGTTGGAAATGTTCTCCATTACTTCCAAACATTTAAGAATTCTTCTTTGGCAAGAGTAGCGCACATTTTTTAAAATTTCGGGGACTACTAACGTACATGGCTTGTCTAATCCGGTCTCTCATGTTTTTTGGCGTGGTTGTTGTTACAGCCATAACTTTCTCTTTTATAGATCCCCAAAAGGAAAACGTCTGGACGCAGCAAGGGTGTTATGGTGGTGAATTTTCGCAAAAAAGTTTTTAATAGCCAATGTATCTTTTAGTGAATTTTCTTTAAACAAATTTGGTTGCCAGTTAACCTATATAGAAGAAACAATGTACCATATTTCATCAAAATAACTTTGTGGTTTAAAAATGTACAAAAACCTTCCGAAAATAAACTTACAATTTTCCCCCAAAAAGAACTGGTTTCCTGTCCAACGAAACTTAGGTTAATAGCAAATTAGGCTATTGAAAGAAACATTTTATGAAAAATCGCTACCATAGCGCACTTGCTGAGTCCCGAATTTATTTTCTTACAAACATGCATTATATTTCGATGGAAAATGCAAAAAATGCAATAATATAAGGCGTGTTCGATTATGGAAAAAAAAAGTATCACCAGCGACTTATAGGCCATCTTGTGATTGTAAAAATATTTTTATAAAATGCAGCTCCAGACACCGTATAATTAACGTATACAATTTTTTCTCGTATATTGCATAATAATGAATATATTGAGCTTTACCCAGAGATGCGTCACCCTGGTTATATGAAAACAGATACAAACTGAAACTAATCCGGATATGGGTTCTATGGGGCCTAGTTCGCGCGTATTTGAAGGAATCTTTTCAAAATTCAAAAGTCACTAAAATTATATCCAACTCTATGTGTAAAATTGTGACGGCAAAAAATAAAGATGAATGTAAGAAGAGCATGTCTATATTTCTATTACACGTGTCAGAAAAGAAAATATTTATCCAAGCCATTTGCAACAGGAAGATACCCACAAAATTTTATTAAAATCGGTCCATAATTTTTTAAGTCGGTGTGACACACTATATATATATATATATATATATATATATATATATATATATATATATATATATATATATATATATATATATATATATATATATATATACATATAAAAATTAAAACTGACCCCGGATATGTGTTCTAGGGGGCCTAGTTCGCGCTCATTTGAAGAAAAGTTTTCAACATTGTAAAGCTGCGATCTCCTGATTTGTGAATTTTTTTAAAGAAAATTCATTAAAATCTAAAGGCGTGTATCAGGAGACCTTGCGGGCCAGTTTACCGGTCCACCACGACCAATCCATCTGTCGTCACACATCTTATTTGGAGTGTCTGTGACTTCGCGGTAAAGTGTGGCGGAGCTCCGTCTTGCTGTAACCAGGCCTCTTCTTGCTTTTTTAGCAAAATACTCCGAGCGGTTTTTCAGATATCCGATTATAATACTTTAAAATCCTCACTCTCTATGTTTGCAATAATGGCTGAAAATATAATGCCAACCCTATTTCGTGAATAATAATCGTAAAATAGAGTGTGCTTCAAATGCTTACTTTTTGGGTCACTCTTATTTTTAACGTAATATTTTGATTCAAAGTTACATACTTTACTGCTTATTGCTTTACTCACCTCTTCTCTTGCCTGTTTACATATATCCAACATCAACACCAATTCCGATAAGCCTAAAACACCCCAGAAGGCATCGAATATAGTTAGCTTTAGCGGTTCCGTCTTAACAAATGTGTACAGTGCGTTGAGACATTCAACAAATGTTCTGATTATTGTCAAAAGTAACTGTTCCGAAAAAATTTCATTGACCAATAACGCTATCTTGCAAATCTCAAAATGCAGTATGCATATTCTGTTCAGAGTTTTTTCTGGACGATGTTCATCATAAAATATCTTCTCGTACTTTCTTTCTTTGTCGTATTTACCTTTGAGCACCACATTTGTAAGGGAATGATTAATTGTTCGTATTCTTTGCCATACTATGTAGATGATACCAACAAACTGGACAACAATCAGAGACGATATCATGCTGACTACGTTGTAGCTAACAAAATATTGACTACATTGCATGTGGTCATTGTTTGTTAGGTATGTGATGCAGACAATATGACTACCGAAGAATACTATAAGTAATATGGTCTGTTTGATAGCAACTAATAATCCAAGCTGTCTAAAAAATAATTATGTGTAAGCCAATGCATCAAAATTTATATATTATCAAATAGTTCGGGACTCAGCAAGTGCATTATGGTAGTCAATTTTTATAATAAATGTATACTATTAGTAAGGTATATTATTAAAACTAATTCTTTAAATTTAAATGGATCTTGGAGATTAGTTTTAGAGGTCCCAGTAAGCGATTACTTGAAGGGATTTCTATTTTCTATGGAGCTAGAAATTTAAAATTTGGTGCATATATGTAAATACTGCAAGTCGCTTTAAAAAAATTGTGTTACAAATTTCATTAAAGTTGCAAAAGTTTTCTAGAAAAAAAATTATTTACAAACGGAATGTACCTACCAAATTATCAATATGGCGGGTA